>JABXWE010000769.1:0-29238 GCA_014611495.1 Limonius californicus | reverse complement strand
CTCCGAGGATCACCTCTTTGCCACAAAATTCTACAACTTCTTCCGTCCACCAACCGCCTCTTGCTCTTGCGATTCCAACACCTACATGCAATGATATATTCTTACTAACAGAAAACTATAGTAATCTTTGACCATACTTTAATTTGACTTTGATCATGCTTTAACCTTATTTCTTAACAATGAGTTGTAATACTTTAACTGAATAAACAATGTAGAAATGTTTGTTGTATACTTACTTTTATTTGATCGTTGAGAAAGCTAATCAATGCATCGCAAACGTCGAAAACGCACCGGGATACAACTTGTGGTGAAAATTTGAAAAAGTATGACAAACTCACGAAACTGTCACCACTAGTGAAGAATCTGAGAGCAACGCAGAACCTTTCCTTAACTGGAATTGCCTTTCTCAGCTGAGTATCTTTTTTCCCTATCATATGTCCCACTTTATTCAGTAGAAATTCGAAGTCGGTGTAGGACATTCGCAGGAAATTCTCCAGCCTTCCTGTCGGTTCTCGAATCAGGTCCTCTATCATAATGGAGGCATTGTACCTGCAAAAAAAAACAAATTTTGACTAGTGTATCAATCTTGAGAATATAAAGGCATGGTATCTGATTTTGGTCGATCAGGACAGATAGAGGTATTAACTTACCTCTCTCGACTTCTGTTCAAAGAAGTCATCCACCATCTTCTTTTTCTTTATGCTTTCTGAGCTTGATGAGCTTTAATTCTTCTCATGCAGCCACTCAATACCACAAACGCTGCTGCAGCGACAACGCGACTATCCATGATGGAAATAAAATAAACACTGAAGGCCGAGAGGCGACGAAACCAGCTGTACTTGCCAAGTAAACAAATATTGGCGTACTTCCCAAATACAGGAGTAGTGGGAGCGCCGTACTTGTACTTGTACTTGTACAATTGGTGTATTTGGCAGGTACGCAAATATTGGCGTACTTGCCAAATACACGAGTAGTGGGAGTCCGCCTTTAAGGCACCAAAACGATGGACCCGTGGAAGAATCCACACTATAGATATAGACGTTATCTGAGCATAAAGGACATAGAATTTGCTGAAACAAGTTTTATTTATATTTTAATAATAATAACAAAAGACAATTTCAACAGGTATTTATTTTGGTTTTATACGTATTTGCACATACAAAATGTCATTTTCAAAAGCATTTAATATTGTAAACATTTGTAGCTAGGGCAACAGCACACTGGATTTTGATTTTGGACTTGGCTCACGTCTTCTATTCCAAAACTTCCAATAGCGGGGAATTTATGAGTCCTTTTTGCTCATTCATTAAAAGTGTGTTTGAGAATTTGAAAGACGTTGAGTATATCTAATTTACGTTTACCGTCACAGAAGTGTAAAAATGTTATTATATTATTTGAACTGCATGATTGTGTTCTAATAAGTGTTTAGCCTAGTATGAGCACATATGTATGTGTATCTGGTATCAAAATTTCCAATTGTTTGACCTATGTATACATAATTACACTGCGAACAGTTTAATTTGTAAATACCTGATTTTAGCAAATCGTTAGTTCTAGCTTCTTCGTTGAATAAGGTGTTAAAAGTGTTTTTTTGTTGTTTTATAAATTACTTTAAATGTACTTGTTCTGATTATAATTCAGAGTAGTCTTTAGAATATATTCTTTGAATTGCTAATTTATAAACTTTCTTTTTGATCAGTGTATCAACCAGTTTTGTGTTATATCCATTACTTTGTAGAATTTGTTTAATAATCGAAATCCCATTGGTGTAATCATTGTTACTTAGAAGAACTGTCAGAGCTCTATGTATCAATGACCTATGGTGAGGTGAGTGCTGTGGTATTGCGATATCTGTCTGTGTAGGTTTTCTATAGAATAGAGTATTCAAGTTTGGTACCTATTACAATTAATTTTTATGTTTAAGTCTAAGTAATTAATACATCCGTTTGTTCTGTTTCTAATGTAAAGTTTATGTTTGTGTGTAGAGTTGTAATAAACGTTAAGAAATCACCAATAAATTCAAATGAACTATCATAAAACTTGCTAAAATATCGTCAACGTAACGGAACCAAAATATAATTTTTGATGATTGGTTTCATTCAAAAATTCCATCTTTTAAATGTTCCATAAATATATTCGCTAAAACTGGTGAAATTGGACTTCCCATTGGTAAACAGTTCGTTTTTGAATCGTATACGATTAGAAATTGATAGGACTTTTCCACTACTTCCAGTTTAGGTATTGTAATAAAATGCATACAGATTTGTCAAACTTTTGACTACTGCCTGTACGGTTTTAGAAATTTCCCAGTGTGCATATCGAAGAGACTACTTTGTAGTGTGTGATGATCAAATTGCATTTTCTTGAGTTGTAAACTGATCTGGTGCCTCAATATTAAGAAATGCCTTCAGCAGAAAAGACGTTGCATGTGAGTATGCAATATATTTGCGTTAGTTTTACAGAAATAAATCGTTTCTCCTTTCCAAGGCGAAAGCAGGATTTGATGTTGCACCATGCACTGTGCATTTTGCAACTAGAATTGGCCTCCAGCATATACCTTGTATGATGTAAGCTTTACAATTTCATTATTTGGTACATTTATGTATATTTTACACCTCTGTAGTTTAAAGCTTCTTACTGTTTTTGTGTTGATTTGGTATTGCGTGTACATAGTACGGTTTGAAGAGTAAAATTGTTTTCTAGGGTGTCCACTCCTATTTCAATAGAAGAGATACGATGACGGTCAAATTATTAAAACGTTGCAAATAGTATGTAAGGTTCATTCTGACCTCAGGTGGCAAAACTGAATAGCTGCTAAATTTGTGTAAACATTTGAATAGGCAACCCTTTGTATAGGAATTCACTAACCCTTATACAGGGAATTTTTATTTTTAGTATACATTGTACATGTAATTATCTATGTATACTTTTAAAAAGAACGCATCAATTACGCCTATTATGTAGGCAACCAACTATACAGAAAACTAAAAAACAGAAGCCTACAGAAACGTCACTGTAGTTGTAAATTATTTTAGTATGAAGGTTGTGTTCGATGCGGTGTTTATATAAATAGGTAAACAAAACGAGTGGAACAAGAACCACGATTAGTATTGTAAAACATTAAATATCAATAACAGAAAACGAAAATGAAAATAAAAAAAAACAGTTACAAGTATTCGAAATGGCCACCTTGTACTTCTAAACGATAACCTAAACGGTGTTGAAAAGCACGCACAGCATTCGCAAGAAAGTCAGGATTCAAGCTATTGGATTCGGTGCGTATGCGATCTATTAATTCATCAATACTTTGTATTGGAACATTGGTATAAATTTTTGATTTCAGGTATCCCCAAGCAAAGAAGTCATTGGGCGACAAATCTGCAAAACGCGGGGGGCACGGTATGGCATAGAATCTCCTTATCCAACGTCCTGGAAACCTAACGTTTAGAAAGTTTCTTATAGCATTCGTGGAACGCGGAGAGGCTCCATCCATGGACTATTCCCAGCCATATGTTAACTTTCTCAGTGTATTGACTGTGAGTTAAGTTTTGGAAATGGCAGTTAGTGCGGGACCAATATCTAAGGAAAAGGATTAACAGGATAATGGATAGTGGATAGATGAGGAATTATAATACACACCGAAAATTTTGTGAATTGACTTCTCCATTTTTTGTGAAAGTTGCTTCATCACTAAAAACTATCTTATTTAAAATGTATTCATGATCATTTAGCAAATTAAAGAAAGTTTCACAAAAGATTGTTCTTGTTCACTTGTCTTCATCGAATAGTTGTTGGTGATTAGAAAATTTGTACGGTTTATATTTAAATTCTTTTAGTGTTATAAATACCGGGGTTTGAGAAATATTAAAATGTGAACCTATTTCTCGTAGTGATACTATGGGGTTTTCTTCAACGTAGCATAAAATATTTAATTTCATTTCTTTCTCATAAAAGATTTTCTGCTAAAATAGAAGCGAAACACCTTGCATTTATTTTTGTTTAAAAATTATGTATCGCCTAATAAGATTCGGTAATGTGCATTTGTTTAGTTTATTATAGAATTACACAAACTGGTTCCTATTTAAATATTAATCCAGTAATAACATAATTTTAAACAGTTACGCGGTGACCTTTTTGTTTTACATTCATTCATACTACCATCCCCCCCGCCGGAACCGCTTTCGCATTACTGCAGAGGGGTGCGGGCGTCGCTTACACACTAACCATTCATGCAACATGCACCCTAAACTTAACTAAGCGAAATGCGTTAGCCACAGTCAGGATTCGAACAGCCCAGCCGATCGACCACATTTCGCTGTAAGCGCGTTTCCGCACTACTCCACCGAGTCCCCACGCGGAATCCTACGATGAAAGCGTGATGGCACAAATAATAAAGTATTACTGCAGTATACATTATGTTACTGTACAGTGTGATCATTTTATTTTGTAACAAGTAGGCAGGCTACTATTCTTACATATGCATCAAATGCATAGTTAACTTTCATTTTTAGCTATAATTTTTTTACGTTAAATGTCTTTTGGACGAGCTAATGTCAACTACTGTTTCGTCAAAACGTAACAGACTTCTGTACAAGTTGTTGATTTTTATAGACTCTTATGGTAGGATAACAATTAGTTTTAATGTATTCTAATTAGTGAGAAAACGGATATGATGTTGATTTTTGGAGAACGCAGAGGGGCGGCGGACGACGGTATGCACAAAGATACACGGATAGACTCTTCCATCACATAATGCCTTTAGGCAATTTCGGCAATATGGACAGTTCTCCAAGCCAAAGGTGAGACAACGACATGTCACAACTGTAGAAGCTGACGTGGCAGTACTCGAACAAGTAACTGGTCATCCTCATATAAGCCAACGAGCAGTTACAAGAACTATAGGCTTTAGCAAAGTTCAGTATATAATATTTTAAAAGCAAACCTGTTTCATCCTTACGACGTCACATTCTTGGAGGGCAGTTTAAGTGGAGAAATGTATTTACATTTTTTAGAAAATTTTTTGCCTCAACTTTTGGAGACATTCCTCTTTATGTTAGATAGCGTATGTGGGTTCAAAATGACGGAGCACTTGCCCACTTCCGTAGAATTGTAAGAAACTGCCAAGATGAAACTTTCCATGACAGATTAACTGCAAGAGGTGCAATTCATCCTTGGCCTCTACGTAGTCCGGACTTAACTCTGTTTCTTTTTGCTGGTTAATGTAAAAAACGACATCTACGAAACTCTGGAAGATTTACGTGAAAGAATTATTGAATCATGTATGTCAATCATCCCACACATGCTAACTTGTATTAGAAATTCTCTTTTGCGGCGGATTGACTTACGTAAAGAGCATGGTGGACTGCAGTTTGAACATTTAATATGACATTAATTAGTGTTTTTCTTTCTGCTTTTATTTATTATTTTTTTTTATAATTTTATTGTTACGTCAACATATTTATATGCTATGGGGTAAGGTAAGGCAATTTGGTGATATAGGTAATTTGGTGATAACATTTTAAAAATTCCCCAGAAAATTACCTATGCTGCGAAGGCTTTCAAATTTGGTGGATAGATGGAGGATGCATCACAGTTTGATGCATATAAATGGGAATTAATATTAGCTTGATTTTACAGCTTGTAAACATTATGCCACGTGCGCTGTTGTGTTAACAGTGAGTTAAAGGGCCTCCATTCCTCGAGCTATTGAAATGTACTGAAATAAAATATTTCTTTTCTGCATAGGACATTTATAATTTTACAAAAGGTAGGTAGTAGTATAAAATAATTTTTAGTGCAATTAGTTTAATTTATATTGCCATTGTGTAGTTTTGAGAGCTTAGGTTATGCATGCATGTTTCTTAGCTGTTTTCGTTCAGAAAATGGCGTACAATTTCAAGCTTATCATTTTTCTTCTATTTTTTGGTGCTTTGCTAAAATATTCGAAAGTAGCATGCATTGCATTTTTTGCTAGCTAAACATGTATTGTATCATAAAAGACTATGAAAATATTATTTAAAGGTATCACCAAATTACCTATGTCACTAATATACCTTATCTTATTATTAGATTATTAAGATGTCGGAGATGGAAACGTCACAAGAAAAAGGTTGCTATCGAGATTACGACATTCATGATTTAGTAGCAGCAGTGAAAATGGTGAAGGAAGAAAACAAAAGCATTTATGGGGCTGCAAAATAAATGAAAGTTCCTTGGTCTACATTAAAACGATTTTTAAAGAGAAATGGAGAAAACGCTCTACCATCATCTTTACCAAAGATGGGAAGACCGCACGCTCTACCAGCAGGTAGAGCGTGCATTTAGAAATAAAAATTTTTAATTACATTATTGAAATGCAAGAACTTGGTTTCGGGTCGACTGTAGATCAAGTGAGAAAGTTGGCTTATAAACTGGTTGAAGCAGTAGACCGACAAAACTATTTTAATGAGGAAAGGAAAATAGCCAGCAAATGGTGGTAGAGCCGTTACAAAGAACGCTATGGATTGACACTTCGGGTTCCCGAAAATTTAGCCAGTACAGAGCATCTATGGGAAATAGGGAAATTCTAAATGATTTTTATCTAAAACAAGAAAACTTGATGGTAAAAATTTTGATTAGCTATATTTTACAGATAGTCAATTGAGCGCTCAAACAAAAAAGGACCCGCCATCACTGGCGCGCGTAAATGGTCCAATCGACCACGAAGCCAACGGCGTCAGAGCTTACACAAATAACACAATAATTAACCTTTACATTTAGCAATACTAAAAAAATATCTGCGACTAAAGGTCGCTCTTGTTGCAAACAACAAAAAGGTTCAGTCACTTGGAATTGTGCAAGTTTGCACGAAAAAAAAAGGGTTTCTTTTTCACTACACAAATATCTGGTACTTTCTTCGCAACAAAAATACTTAGTTTCTTTACCTTGATTTGTAGTAACGAGGCGGAGACAGGCACAATTTGGTTTACAAGATGCGGGAACCGTCTGGAGATGTTTTCAGATCCGGGCAAAAACGTAGACGTTCTTCGGAAAAATTCCGATACGAACTATCTGCTGCACAACCGTCATAGTTTGTAGCAGCAACAGCACTACCAAGGGGGACAGGAAATGGGCTCGATATTAATCCGCCAAATGCGATCGGCAAATTCACAATTGCCTTTTCTTCGGTTTAAAATCCTAGCGTACTTCTATGAATCCGACATTTGTCGATGTTATGTTTTCACCCCACGGTAAAACAGCGAAACGAAAATAACACAAGGGATACCCGTTGAATAACCCCAAGCCGCCCCTTGTAGCGCTCAATTTATTTACGGCCCCCCGATTGATGGAAGTCTGGCGAAGGTCTAAGGCCAACTGATGAACTCTCGCAACGGGAACCTGGATTCCCCAAAAAGAACTGCACCACATGGAGGAATATGATGCAATTATTGTTCTAGAAAGATCTGAAACGTAAGCTTGCAGAGCGCGTCCAGAATTAGATGCAGACAAAACAATATTCAGCAATTTCGGTTTACAAAGGGAACTTCAAGGCTCTGGAATCGGACCCTCATAAATTAGATTTAAAAGAAAAATAACGAAAACTGTAATCCACATAAAAACATGGCAATTAAAATAACGTTTTTAATTCCTATGTAGTGGCAATTAGAATCCGACATTAATTCAAATCAAAAAAACGAAGGGGTAACACATTACAGTCGGCCCCTGTATCTAACTTAAAATTGAAAGTATAGTTGCCTATCCACACGTTTTCAAGCCAAACATTATTCTTATTGCTAGTTACATTACGAATATTATCTATAAATAGATACTCTTCCTCTTTACCATCGTTCATACCTTCAATATTTAATTCATGAACCTTCTTCTTGGTTTTCTTCTTGAATTTACAGCCAACAGCAAAATGGCCAACCTTATTACAGTTCCTGCATAGTTTCCATAGGCTAGACATTTCATCGCCTTATGATTTGTACCACATTTCTTGCAATCGTACGTGTTGTGATTATCTGCATCCTGCTTTGGTCTTGTACCAGTCTTCTTGATGGAGTCCACTGCCTCCGGTTCTTGTCGCATGGAATGAGTCTGTTGCTTCGCCTGCTTTGCTGCTCTATATGTTGTAATTATTTTGTCCAATTCGATTTTACCATCTCGGAGAAGTTTTTCTTGTACTGCTGCATCTTGGATTCCTATTATTATTCTGTTACGAACTAGCGAGTCCTTCTGCTCTCCAAATTTACAAGTTTGAGATAACTGTTTTAAATTCATTATAAAAGTTTCAAACAGCTCGCCCTGTTCCTGTGATCTTTTAAAGAATTTCTATCTTTCGTAGACCACGTTCGATTTGGATTCCAAGTGTTTCTCAAATTCTGCAACAACTGCGTCCAATGAAGCTGTCTAGTCGTTCAAACCAAAAGTATTAAACAAATACAAGTCATCTCCCCCTATTGTATTTAACAACGGTGCAACCTTGACGTCTTCCGGTTTATAAGCTTTTTCTGATGCTTTTAAGTATATTTTAAACATTTGCCAATTATGTGCAGCATTCGTTTTTATATTTAATTCTTTGAGCAGCCCTGGTTATGGCATTTTATATTAACCTCTTATTAGCACGTGTTTCCCACACTCGAATTATTATTATTCTTAATTTGTTATACCTCCCGTACTTTTTTTTCCTTTTCCGTCTTCACCCTCTTATACCTATTTTATTTTCGGGTTCTTTTATACCTGACACCATGTTATATCTTGTCGAAAATGTTTTATTAAAAACGTACACCAAGAGCTTGACATGTTTATTGTGTACATGGCAACAAGGACTGGTGGCTGCAGCTGTCGCTAATATAACACTTACATTATTTAATAAAGTTAGATAATGATTTGATATGAGGCAGACACATAAATCAAATACACGTAATTGGTGAAAAAACAGTACCAACCCCTGGTATCCTTATAAGCTCACCATATCCTGAAACAACTCAAAACTTAATAATTCCTAACAATATCCCTGAAACAAATCCTGAAACTCCAATAAGTGCAGCTCGGGAAGTAACGATTCACAGAGTTTGGTGAACAATGATTTAAATAGCCATAATTCAGATATACAAGTTTTACGTAAATCTCAACAAATTATGAAAGCACCAAAACGTTTAGATCTGTGAAACAGAAATGTTAGATAAGAGATTATTGCATAATGTTAATTTTAAGATTAACTTACCTTACAATGTAATACTCCCTAGGAGGAGAAGAAGTATGTTCTTACTATTATACTACCTTAAGTTACCGTAGGAGGTACTAGATAGACAATGTATATACGAGAAATACATACCAAAATAACAACAATCATTACCTTACAAGTTTACAATAAAAGAGAAAACACAACACTATTGTGAACTCATGGCTTGAATACCGAAAAGATAGGAATGAAAAAAGTAGATCAACCAGAAATATTATGGACCTGTAAGATTTTAGGTTTCGATTGGCCGAAACAGCTGCTCTAAAAAAGGGGCCAGCCCTTCAAAGAAACAGTAGATGGCGCAACACCACATAAGAAGAGAAAGACAATTGCGGAAAAGCGGCCTGTAAAAGAAATTAGATATGATAACTATGGACATCTACCAGAACACTTTTCTAAATGGCTACCACAAAGGTGTAAAAACCCGACAGGTCCACGAGGCAATAAAGGAAAATCAAGATGGATCTGTGTCAAATGCATGGTTCACTTAGGTATGCCCTAATGATGAGCAAAACTGTTTTCGATCCCGTCACAAATGAACCTAACTATGTTTGGTGTGATCTTATATATTCTAGATCACTAGACATTTGATTTGCTTTGTGCTCGAAGGCCCACCTTACCATTAATATTTCGGGAAGGAAAAGAAAAGCGTTCTTTTTGTACGGAATCTATTTACAGACTGACTAAATTTACAATACGTAAAATATATCCTGCCGAGGCAGCACCCTTCAGCAGTGCGGGTGGGGGTTGCCGACCCAAGCAGGCAACTTTAAGCTTGGGCTTAAACATGCCGCCCCGTTGAAGTGTTATAGTAATACATATAATGGTTCAAATTTGACATTAAACGTTTATAAACCGATCATACAATTAATGAATAACACAGTAACAATTGATAAGGAAGTATAATACTCAACGAAGCATAGTAAAAATTTATAATTAAACTTATAACAAAAAGCTCGAAAAAAAAAACACTCTGCACGACACAAAACCTCCTTAAATGGTGTTGTCGTGGTCACTTTCTATCGGCAAATGGAGATTCGATTGACCGCTCTTTTTAAAATTACGGAGGTGGTTCTTATGGAAACGACCCTGGTGGTGCCATCCGTCCGTGAAGTTGACTTATTCTGCCAAGGAGCCACTGCTGGGGAGGAATGTTGTCCTCGTTGACAAGCACCATTGAACCCACCTTTATTTTTGTTGACGGTCGATTCCATTTGGATCGTCGTTGCAGCGACGATAAATATTCCTTGCGCAAGCGAGACGCATTTGCTCTATGTACTGCCAGCGCGACAAACGATTTTTTGGCAGCATTGTGCAATCTGGTTCCACGGAAGCCATCAGTGGTTCTCCAATTAAAAAATGGCCAGGGGTGAGGGCAAGGAGATCGTTAGGATCGTTTGAGACAGGACATAAGGGTCTGGAGTTGAGGCATGCCTCGATTCTTGTTAGTAATGTATTTATTTCTTCAAATGTGAGACTGGCGTCTCATATGACCTTTTTAAGATAACGCTTAACAGATTTGACATTCGCCTCCCATAAACCCCCAAAGGTTGGCGATCGTGGTGGAATAAAATGCCACGAAATATTCCCAGGTGTTAGGGCATCGATGACGGTTTGGAATTCAGATGCTTTAAAAAGGGACCGCAATTCATTATCTGCTCCTTTACAATTTGTGGCATTATCCGAAAAAAGATCGTTTACATGGCCACGTCTGGAAATAAAGCGCCTTAAAGCAGCCAAAAAAGATTCGGTGGATAAATTTCCTACTAATTCAAGATGGATAGCCTTTGTGATAAGACAAATAAAGAGAGCGATATAAGCTTTGACCTTTCTAGATTTTCCGCGACCACATCCTTCCTTAACTAAAATAGGGCCTATGCAATCAAGGCCGCTTTTTATAAAAGGTCTTCGAGTCTTTGTTTGGGTAGATTGCCCATTGTTTGGTTTAAAGATTTTGGGTGACTACGAAAATATTTAATAGATTTATGTAAAATATGGCGAACTACACTTCAACCAGAAATAACCCAAAATTTTTGCCGCCAATGTTGCTTGAGCACCGGCGTGAAGCTGTCTTTCGTTCTCTGTATGATTAATATTTTGGTTGCGTGATGTTTAGCTGGTAAAATTGTAGGATATTTTGTGTCATAATTAATTGGCGAGCTTTTTATACGCCCACCTACTCTAATGACGCCGTCTTTATCCAAAATGGGATTCAAGAAATACAAACCACTTGGTTTTTGAACATATTCCCCCTTTTTTAAAGCTTTTAATTCGGATTCGAATAAGTTCTGTTGGATCAATTTAATAATCCTTATTTGAGAATAGCCTAATTCTGAGGTTGTCAGAGGCCCAGTAAGTTGCGGTTCATTTATGTCTGAGGCTGTTAGAGTGTCAGTTCCCTGCTGCTCATTCCTTTCCACAGTTTTTCGTTTAGCAACTTTATTTCGGCAGTTGGTTAAAAATCCTAGTATGAAAGCTACAACTCTTTGTAATTTGACAAACTGTGAAAATTTTGTTAATAATTCATCACTAACTTGTGTCAAAAGAATTTTATTTGTTGCCTTTCGTTTTTCCGGTATATTTTTCAAATTAGATTCGAAGGCAGATTTAGGCCATTGGCCTTCCGGCAACTCTAACCAAGTTGGACCGTGCCACCAGAGCTTATTCGATTTTAATTGGTCAGCTGACGAGCTTCTAGAAATGGTATCTGCTGGATTGAAATTCGTACTAATATGACGCCATTCATTAAAATTTGATAAAGATTGCATTTCAGATACACGGTTAGCTGCAAAGGTGTACCATGTATTTGATGGAGCAGCAATCCAAGACAAGACAATTGAAGAATCAGTCCAAAAATATCTTTGGTCAACCTCTAAATTTAAATTAGGTAGGACTTTATTCATTAAACGTACTAGGAGTAAAGCTCCGCACGATTCTAACCATGGTATCGATAATGTTTTTAATGGAGCTACTCTTGATTTACTACATACAAGATTAATTGAGTATTTATTATGTGAATCAACACTTCTTATAAAAATTGCTGCTCCTTAAGCTGTTTGTGAGCTGACACAATAGCCGTGGATTTCGATTTTACTTACAGGATATTAGATAAAATCTTTCTATCAATTTTAATATTATTTGAGTTTTCTAAATCGGCAATAAATTGGGACCAAGTATTTTGCAATTCCTCTGGTACATTTTCGTCCCAGGAAAGCTTTAAAGTCCACATTTTCTGGAGTATAAGTTTAGTTCTAATTACAATTGGTGAAGCTAATCCTAACGGATCCCATAATTGCGCAATAATTGACAAAATAGATCTTTTTGTTGTTTGATTGTTTTTGAAATTTAGTTTGACCTGGTATGTCAGGAAATCATTTTTGTAATCCCAAACAACTCCCAGCGCTTTGACGTGTTGGTCATTACTTAAATCTAGTGTTGGTTCCTCATTTGAATTTGATAAAGTGACTTCAGGCCTATTTGAGACCCATTTTGACATTTCGAAACCGCTTTTATTTAAAATGTAGGTAATTTCTTCCTTTAATTTAATCGCATCTTGTACCGACGGTGTTCCGGTGAGTAAATCGTCCATGTAAAAATCGTGTAATATGACGTCACTCGTTGTTGGGAAATTCTCCCTTTCATCTATCGCTGCTTGTTGCAGACTACGTACCGCTAGGAATGGTAAAGCCATACGTCACCGCCAATAAACGATATGTTAAAATCGGATCTCCGGGAGTTTCTCTCCACACAATTTTTTGATGATTGGTGTGCTCTGGATCCACCTTAATCTGCCGATACATTTTGATTACATCGCCGCTAAATGCAACTTGAAAGGTGCGAAACCGAATTAAAATGGAGCAAAGGTCCTGTTGAATCGTGGGTCCAGTTAAAAGGAGATCATTTAAACTTTTTCCATTTGAAGTTTTAGCGCTGGCGTCAAAAACCACACGAATTTTACCTGTAGATTGTTTAAAGACCTCATGATGAGCTATGTAACAGCTAGAGGAATTATTTGTAAAATAGTCATTTGGAATTAATTCCATATGTCCTAACTGAAGATATTCATTTATAAATTTGGAATATTCTAATTTTAATGCAGGTTGTTTTTTAAATTTGGTTTCGAGAGAGTGCAACCGTTTTACGGCCCTTTCCTTCGAATTGCCGAACTCGGGCTTTTGAAACACAAAGGGGAGCTTTATCATAAATCTGTCATGGGAATCCCTTTTGTAAGTTTCTACAAAGTGCTTTTCTCTAATAATTTCTTCCTGGGACCGATTAGTTTTATTGCTGTACTCTTCAATTTCCCAAAATTTTTGCAGTTGGTTGTCCATTTGGATATCTTGCTTTATGGCCAAATTGCACACAGATGTTTTTGTTTCCCTTGAAATTTCACCGCCGACAACCCATCCAAGAGGTGTTTCCACGAATTGGGGTTGACTTAAAGAACCCGCAATTCTACCTGACCCTAACAGTTGCCAAAAAAGACCTGCAACCACCAATAAATCTATAGGACCGGCTTTATTGAAAGTAGGATAGGCCAATAGAAGATTGTTGGGAATATGAATATTTAAATCCCTTAGTGAACACGTGGGAATAGTTCCCGTAATTTGCGACAAAACTAGACAGGAAATGTTTGCCGAAAATGTACTAACTCCTGATCTTATTGTTACTTTAGTTACTTGAGTAGATGTAATTGTATAACGTGCGATTTCTTACGCCTTGTTGTTTGGCATTCAAATTTTCTCTACAGAATTTTGGTTTGCATATGCATATTTTTGACTAATTCAGTTTTGGCCTTGTAGAAGTTTCGTGTCATCCACTCGAGTATTTCCGATTTAGGAAATGGTGAATTTGGGTTTTCCGTTTAGGGCATTACTATACGAGTTCTCATAGAACGTGCTCGATCTTGAGATAATTTAATAAGTCGTTTTAAGACTAGGAAAGTTTCCAATTTAAAATTTCAAGACACATTTGGGAAGTTTTAGGCATCGTTAGTTTGAAGTGATTTCCCGGGAGTTGATCCCAATTTGAGTGCATTTGTTGTGAGAGAGTTCTTATCGCCTTATTACATCTTTTGGTAAGCATTGGAAATCCAAATTTCTCTTTCATTTCTAAGACTATTGAAATTATTTAGGCGGAATTGGCTGGAGCTAGAATTAACGAATTTAACAGTCAATTGTGAAACATCGAAGAGATCCTGTGGGTTCGAGACAAGCGGTGTTATCGGCCGTGCAGCGAGACCGAACAAGTGGACATCGAGATAGGAAATTCCAGGTGTGTCAATCCTTTTAACATTCAATTTTCAAATATAATTTCGAGGATACGAGAGGTTCTGGAAAAATTGTAGTTTAACAGCAAATAATCTTAATGAAATTTATAATTGTACACTTTAATTGATAATAAGACTAAGTACTCTTAATTAGTGAATGTTTAACCTTCATTGACTTTGTATTTTGTATAAATTGGTAATAATTTTTGTTGAATTGGGAATTAATTTGTTAAATGGTCACGGGTATAATTAAATTTGCTTTTACTGTTTGAAATTCAGTTAGAAAGGGGGAATAGTGCGGAAGTTTAATTCTTGATTAATTACCATTAATTAGGTGATTATTTATCAGGGTATTTAATTCGCGAGGCCTCGAAGAATCTAGAAATACTTAGCGGGTTTTGTCGTAAATTCAGTCTGATAATCTTTTCGCATTATTGCGTTCCCGAAATATTAAGAATTTTGGTTTATTAATTGTTTACCGGTACTGTTAGCCATGATTGTGTAAATACTGTTATATACATAGAAAAAGATCATTATTGAATACATATTTTTTATTCCAATTGGTTGTGTTACGAAGATTTAAGGGTGAATCTTTATATAAATTGAATTTTGGTAATTTATTGCTGTGCTTTATTGTGTCTTGGGTTATCATAATTTATTTTGGGAACAAACTGAGCAATTGCCGAAGCAAGGTAAGTCCGACCTCCAGGAAGGTTCCTGTTTACCTCGTGTTATTTTCAAGGACTAAGGATATTTTAAACAGGTGGCGCCTAGGCTAATCAAACCCCCCCTTCTTCGACTGTAGCTGGTTGACCCCTGTCCTTGATATCTGGACCTTGCATCACAAATAGTATGTTCGGTTGTATTGCTTCTATTTAGGATATTAGAATTGTCGCCGTCGATTCGACTAGGCGTTACAATTGTTTTTTGATTTATACCTTGTATCAAGATATTATTGTCAGTTACATTCAAATTTAACCATTTTACAAGAGATTCACTAATTAGATTACTTTGGGAACCAACATCAAGTAATGCACGACATTCACAAAAATGGTCTTTATTATCTTTTATGTAAATTTAAGCTGTTGAAAGCAAGACTTCTCCTGGCGATACATTTTCGCAATTTTGTTCATTTACACTATAGGTTGCAACATTTCCTAGTGTTTTTTGGGTGTCTGAATTTACCACTGTATTTTGTTGATGAAGAAGGCTGTTATGATTTTGCTGACAATATTTACATTTAATATTCGATTGGCAATCTGAAGTGGAATGACTGGAACTCAAACAAATTTTACATAAATTCATACTGTCAATCTTTTCCATTTTAGAACCCAGAGATAAATTTGAAAATTCAGGGCATTTATAAATTGTATGTGATGAACTTTTTCAATAATAACACACATGTTGTTTATTGTTTATTTGGACATGTGTCATTGAAAACCCTTTATTGTCTCTGAACGGTTTTATATCCCTAGTTGAATTATAAGGTTTGAATGAGGTTGACGCTTTAACAGAATTTGATTTATTTAAACTTTCTAAAGATTCTAATGTTAGTGATCTTTGTTCTAAAAATTCGATTAAACTAGTTAATTTCGGGATCTCGGTAGTTAATTTTGATTTCCATTCCCGATTTGTACCGTAATCTAATTTTTCTGTTATTATCGGAACTGCTAAAGCATCCCATTTATCTGTAGGTTGTTTTAGGACCTTTAAAGCTTCTATATTTGTTTTTACCTCATTAATGAATTGCCTTAAGCACGTACTTGAAATCTTTGAGATTTTGTTGATCGACAAAATAGCACCAACATGTTCTTGAATAATTAATCGCGGATTGTTATAGCGTTTCTCAAGCAAGTCCCAAGCGGACTGATAATTGGTTGTTGAAATAGACAACTGTTTTAAAAGCATCGCCCTTCAGACAAGATTTTAAATAATGAAATTTCCGACAATTGTTTAAGTCGGTTCTAACGTGAATTAAACTCTGGAAGATGTCGTGGAAACTAGTCCAGCCGGAATAGCTTCCAGAAAAAGTAGGTAAATTTAAATCCGGTAATTTTACAGACAATTCTGAAATTTGTTGATTTTGAATACCTTCTTCTACACTCACGATGGGCTTATCTAAAAATTTTGCAATTTTCGACAATAAACTATAATATAACTTTTCAAAATTTAACCATTCCAATGCGGTTTGTTTTGTTAAATCCCGAGACGTACACAAGGGTTCGATTTGAGCTTGAATTTTGTCGAATTCCTTGTATGCCGACACTAGATCCGGTCTACGCAACTTCAATTCATCCAAATCGTCACCTTCCTGGAAAGCATCTACCATATCTTTCATGCGATTTCATTTTGCTTTTATTCTCTCACGCTCGACGGTTAGCGACATCAAATCTGTCATTTTTATTTAATTTTGGTTAATAATTATTTACTTGAACTGAATACACTGTACTAGCAAGAATCTTTGGTTTTACAGAATTTTACATATAGGTATGTATATAGGAGGGTTAAAGGAGGAAGAACCACTGACCTTGTTCCGGTTCCTGTTTGATTAAGGATTTTCTTCTATTTCGAAAACGGTGTCCTGCCCCCAAATGCTGTAGACCTTTATTATTCGGGGTGATAAATGATGATTGATCCGGCTCGAAGATAGACCAATGGTGTGACTTATATATTCTAGATCACTAGACACTTGATTTGCTTTGTGCTCGAAGGACCACCTTCCCATTAATATTTCGGGAAGGAAAAAAAGAGTTCTTTTTGTACGGAATCTATTTACAGACTAAATTTACAATACATAAAATATATCCTGCCGAGGCAGCACCCTTCAGCAGTGCGCGTGGGGGTTGCCGACCCAAGCAGGCAACTTTAAGCTTGGGCTTAAACAATGTTAATATGAGTTGCTCCAGTACCCTGTAGTAACATTCTGTACCAAAATATTTTTTTCTACTAAAGAAAAAAAGTCGGGACTGAGAGGGTTAATTTGCGATTTGTTTTAGCCCCCTGAATCGAATCCCAAAAACACGGCAGTCAATTTTCAGACACCTTGTATACCGTTGCACAATCAGGAAAAACCATAACCTTGTCTTTTCTTTGGTTATAGGCTTGTGGGTAAATATTTTCAGAGTAACGAAATATAAGTGCTAAAATATTCTAATTTCTGCTCGTTAATTCTTTGAGGGCGTTAATTTTAAGACACCCTGTGTTTGGGATTTGTAAGTGAATACGTGGAAGCTCTTCTTATACAAATGAATACCTTTTCCACACACCACAACCACATTAAATGTATTTATTATTCCAACAATAATAGAATAGGAATTACATTGAAAATTCTTACATTTTTGAATTAAAAAATTAATTACAAATGGGATAATTTAATGGCAGATGTAACTTCATGTAGTTTTATAGTCATGTCATTAATAATTCTATTTAGTTTTAAAACAAGTTACAAAAATCTTTAATAATAGAAAACAGAATTGGAAATGCAGTATCTTCGCCAGCCTCGTTTCCGACGCTCCTGATGAACAACATTATCAGTGATGTGTGGCGTCACAACTTTATTCTCAACGCCGGCGCTATTCTGTGACCCTGATGCAAAATGCCCAAAATGTTAGTTGAAATTTTCATCATTCCGTGTCAGGATTGCAAACATGTAAAAGAGTAGGGGGTGTGCGCGTAAAACCGACCATTTCAAGGAATTTAGAATGATTCCTAGTTGTTTATACTTTTTTTTCGCTATTTGTGTGCTTCCGAGACGAAATGATCAAAATCCGGATGCACGTTTAGCAAAGTTCATTTCACAATTTAGCAATTCGGACCAGGATCGCAGCATGAGTGAACAACTATTGGGACCAGAAGTAGTGGTGACGTCAGAAGGGCGGGAAATGTACATTTTTAAAACTAACAAGACAGATATTGACCATTTTGTATCAGGATCGCAGAGGTGCAAACGTGTTTTTTTTTCAAAATGTTAGTGTTGTTTGTACTTCCAAATTAACAGCGACAATTTTAATAAATTGTAAGCTCGAATACCAACAATACTTCAATATTCTAGTAAGTATATTCATTTGACAATCAAATTCATAGAAACAAACCGCTTTAAAAATGGTCCCTATTGGGAGTTGTTTCGCAAAGACGATTAATTTGATAGCTTCCTCATAGATGTCAGTCAACGTAATTTTGATTTATTAGCCCATTGCCCATACATAATTTCCCACAAAATTCAAGTTCGTGTCATACGTGTTTATCAGAATTATGTACACAATTTTGTGAATTAATTTTGTACGCAATTCTGAACA
The DNA here is from genome assembly GCA_014611495.1 of Limonius californicus. Taxonomy (NCBI): domain Eukaryota; kingdom Metazoa; phylum Arthropoda; class Insecta; order Coleoptera; family Elateridae; genus Limonius; species Limonius californicus. Next base: position 10,451 of record JABXWE010000769.1, on the reverse strand, counting down.
GAATTTTGTAAAAATTATACAAATATTTATATAGTGGTACATAGTATAAAATACACCCAACTAAACCACAAAATGTATCTGAAGGATGTTTGCTGTAGTATTTTTCCAATGTATTTTCAAATATCAGCAAATTCAAATTGGAAATCTGTAGAAGCATCTTGAGTTTCAAAAATACAAAAGGGCTACACCACAAAACTTAGTTTAAGGGTGGCGTATCCAACCCAAATTACGGTTTTAATTGAAATTAACATCTAGTTACCTGAGTCTTAACCCTCAGGTTGTAAATACTCCCTTACGATTATGAAATGATAGATTAAAAATAAATTTGGTAGTTATATCAAACTAAAATAGATTGCCTAATAACAGGCTTGCATAAAACATGACTAAAACTAATTTAATTAACATTTCCAAGTTTATTTTCAACTACTTACAGTTATATACTCGAAAAATTGTTGTAAAATATAAATAGCTCCTACAGCTATTTTGACAAGTTAAAAAAATGATTTTGCAGGACAAGTTAAAAAAAGGTTTGCAGTGTTCCTTCCTATTTTATATCAAGCTTGAAGCTGTAGATTTATCGATGTGCGATTTATGGTCTTCAAAGTTTTCCTTCACCTCATAAAATACGTTCAAAGATTTTCAACGATTTTAGCTCATATTGCTTTTAACATCGTAGCTAACACGAATATGATGTACAATTTGAGACATTCACGCGTGATTTTTTTCTGTAAATGATCGTTACAGTTTTTTCAGACTCCAGATCACTTTTATATTTGAATTTTCTTGAATTTTCCTTTTACTTAAACAATAATTTACGTATACAGGGCGCGTCAAAGTCCAATATTGGCATTATTAAAATGATATTTCGAAGTTTTTCTTTTTTTTAAGACAAAGTTAACAAAAAGTTTCTGAAAGATACTACCAGCATGATTAATGGCGAATCAATTACTTGTATGTTTATCTCCATGGAATATAAAATTGTGCATGGTTGTTGTTTCTAATATCCCAGTAGACTCAGTACAATGCGATTATAAGCCAACTTTGTATATTTTAACTCCATGTTGTATGCGATTTTGGATATTAATAAGTGCTTTCTGATTCTCATCTGATGAAAGAACTGCAAGTACCAATACTTTTTTAAATCATGTGCTGGACAGGCACGATTCCATAAGGATAATACATCCTATTAACATCGGTAAATCCATTATTTCTATTTGATTCATTATTATTTCGTGATTTGCAACAGGGAAACCATTATTTATATTTTTTTCTCCAAGGTGTTTGAGTTTTTGGCTATATAAGGATTATTCTGATCTTCAAGAATTACAAAAGTACTTTATCAAACGACCTACTCAGTTTCTGAAAGTAATTGCTTGGTTATTTACATGATCAAATCTATTATTTCTTCTTTTCCCTTTATGGCATCAGGAAGTTTTCCATTTTAAAAATACGCAGTGATCCACAATTCGTAGACGAATCCCAAATAATAGTATACTTTTTTAAATCATGGAGGCTGTATACATGGCAAATCTATATGCTGGTAAACTAAAATAAAGGAAATTGCGTATGGGAAATATTTTGCGAGGATATCCGAAGTCTTGGTTCTGTACCTAGTTGCCACATTAACGCTGTTTAACCTGATGGCTTTAGGTACTCTCTTAGGCACCAGGGTAGTAGTGTGTGAACACAAGTGGTGACTACGGGGATCGTTGGTTAACTTTCAAAGCTGTTTGACCAGTACTCGCAATTGTGCACCGCGCTGCTCCCTAAATGCTAGTATATGGTGTATAGGTCAGCAAATCTGTTATGCGTGTATTTCGTGCTTGTGGTAAACACTTACTAGTTTCTTTTGGAAACCTTAACAGTATGACATTATAAACCACGGGTTCAATTGCAACGATTTTATAGAAGCTGTTATCTGATCATCTGTGTCTGCATCTTTAGTTCCACGGTGTAATATGGGATTTTGGTTGTCTGTGGGTGTCTTCTGGTCCTCAGTTGCTAGAGGAATCGCATATTTGTCATTTTCATCACCAAAACCTTGAGAACTATAAGCTGGTCCGCGGAGGTCACAACGTGCCTCAATAGCATTCGGCAGCGGAGTGGACTCCTCTCCAGACTCCGCTGCTGCGATTCCCGTAGTCTCATCCACACGTACAAACCATTTATCCGCCCAATTATTGATTACCGTTTTCCCTGGTTCAGCACCGGCGCGCCCCACTTCATGAAGAAGCTCCGGAGCGGAGAGAGGGCCATCGCGAGGAGGATGTCAGGCCTAGAACGCTTCCACCCATCGGGGGAAGTCTGTGACCTAGCCGGCGTCTGTCCGATTGAGGCCGCCTCTCTGCACTCCGGGGCCGATACGTGACCATAGCAATCAAACAAGACCGCGAGGAAGCCATCAGGACGCTAAGTACCCCAACCATCATCCGCAGAAAGCCCAAGAGAAAGCTAAGACATCCGCTTATCGTTTTTCTTGGTAAAGCCCCGGCCATTTCCGAGTATCTACAAGACGCCCTGGAAGACACCACACTAGCAGTCCGCTAGCACACTCTCATTTACTAATTAAAGCTTAAATTTTAAAAACTTCAAATTCTCAAAAACAATTTTATTATTATTTGTATCAACCATTTTTCTTCGTTGACTTGCAATTATGTAGATTTTTTTAAATATGTGTCCCGTGTAGAACCGGCTGAAGAGGAGGACACCTACTAGACAGCCATTAAATTGTAATTTATACAGGTTGTCTTAATGTTATGGTGACATGTATTTATTATGATTCAATATACAGTGAAAATTCAAAAATTCTTTGTTTCATCCGTATGCTGTATGCAATTTCACCTACCTATGGGTAGATCGTAGTCCTGAGTTACTAAAAGAATGTGAAAAGCCTTAATGTATTTTTGATATGATTAAAGCTTTATGGATACATCAGAAAATAATTTGTGAATCAATATAACACTTGTACAATCCAGAACTTCATTTTTATTAGGTAACAAACAAACACTTCTGTTAATTCTCCGTACCTTTCATTTTTTCTTTATTTTCTCGTTAATTCATCCTACCGTTCCCCCCTGGAAACGCATTGCTTTAGGGGGGTGCGGGCATCCCTTACACTTTAAACATTCATGCAACATGATCCCTAAACTTAACTAAGCGAAATGCGGTCGCCCCAGTCGGGATTCGAACACCCCAGCCGATCGGCCACATTTCGCTGTGGCCTCGAGTGGCAATGCGTATCCGCACTACTCCACCGAGGCCCCCAATTCTCCCTACCTGGCTGATGTACAAGTGGCAAAAACCCCTTTTGTGCTTCTTGCGGTACATAGATTATGAAGCTTATTCGATCTTTCGAATATAAGACCTCTGCGTGTATATTTCTCTACTGTCATCGTAGGTTAGTTTGACTGCTCCAGCAAGTGGTTGATCCAATTTTTGAAGCTTGTGCGGCTAAGGTGAGAAATAAGCTAAGCAGTTAAATTTTGCATATTATAATATTGTGAAAAGGGGATGTTTGTTATGTTCATTTGTTTTTTCACGCTTTATCTGACATAAAGTTTCATTAGAATTGCCGCTCATAAGCCGATTACTATATTATTATTTCCTAAATACAGTTTGGTGTGGACCTGTTTTTGTTATCATGGAAAAATGCCGATTAATATTTTGCCTACGCGCTTGGCCTGCCCTTGAAGGGCACGTGTTAAATTGTTCTAGAATTATTGTACTATATTTTGTAATGTGGTGAAATATTTTCGGCCGATGCATTGCGTTTTCTCGAGTCTGACTTAACATCTTCTTCGGTCCGGTTGCTGTGATGCAGCGCCGAAATTAAATACTGCAGGGGCGACTTCGGTTTGCGATGGGTGTCCAGCGCCTGATTTTCGTATTGCTGTTTTCATCGTGGGGTGAACAAAACCGTCGACAAGAGTCGGATTTAAAGAAACGCTGGAATTTTAACCTTTGGAGGGCATTTCATTGCGAATTTGCTGATCGCCTTTGGCGTATTATTATCGAGCCCATTTCTTGTCCCTCTGGTTGTGCCGCTGCTGCGATAAACGCTTTAAAGTGTTGGCCTTAAAGTTGTCTCCATTCGATCCAGTCGTCAGGGGGCGTGCCAGAGAATTTTTCCCGCTTCCCGAAGATCTCAGGAACACCCCAGTTGGTCCTCTCTCTACTCCCTACCAAACAACACTAAGGTAGGAGAAACTTTAATCGTGTTGTAAAAAACTTTTTCCGATTTTCATTTTCAAGTTTCAAGTGCTGAACCTTTTCTTTTTGTTAATGAGACGTCAAGCGACCTTCAGTCGCCAGTTGTCCTTTCTTCTTTTGGTTAACTGTAAAGTGTATTCATAAATTGTATTAAATTGTAAACTCCGACGCCGCTGGCTGCGTAGATCTGTTCTAAGAAATTAAATATCGCAAGCCACTGGCGGCGTGACCTTTTTCGGTTCGACCGTTCTAACAAAATCTTCTATTAAACTATAAATTCTATTATTGTCAATATAGTCTTTGTTTTGGTAGTGTGTCGCCTATTTCAAATAGAATTATATTTGTCCCAAAATTTACCATATTTTTTATTGTGTAGTTTCATTTTAATCGTGAAATTTCTAAGCTTTATATACAGGAGGAGGTACAATAAAGGTGAGCCCGATTCCAGTAAGCTGCTGGCTTCTCGCCCTTCCACGTGAACCTGCAATCAGCTGTGATTTGGAAGGTGGCGCCCCCTAATTTTGACCTACTCTGTACACATCTACGTTCGATTTCCCTCCCGGAAGCGTTTCCCCACTGAGCTAAGCCGAAGGCCTTTTGAAGTTTTTACAGACGACCACTAGGTGGCGCTACTGAGATGTGTCATTATTTTTTTCGTATAATTTGACATTTGTTACTGTAAAAATAGTGGCAGCTTAGTAATTGACCGAGTATTTACAGTGAGCGTTTAAAAAAGAGCAATTCTGTGCAAAAATACAAATTTCATGTGAAGGTTTTCGTTGCATGATTTTTTACGATTTTAATAAAGGCCTAACTCAACAACAACGCTCAACTTTTGGTAATGAAGCACTATCAGCATATACTGTTTACAATTGGTTTGCAGAATTTCGCCATCATCGTGCGTCCGCCAGTGATGAATTTCGTGAAGGTCGACCAAAATCGGTTGTAATTCCAAAAAAATCGTTGCTATGCGCAACATGACTGAAGATCGGCATGCGACTTCCAGTGAGATAGAGGCATCCTTAGGCATATCGAAGACTGCAGTACATTCGATTTTACACGAACATTTAGCTGTGTAAAAGATCTGTTCCGCATAATTTGGCCGAAGCTCAAAAAAAGGCTCGTGTTATTTGGGGTACGGAAATGCTCAAAAAATTCGACCCAGGAACTGTAAAATCCGTATACGACATCGTAACAGGTGGCGAAACTTGGATATATTCGTATGAACCGGAAACTAAGCAACAATCCACTGTTTGGGTGTTCCAAGATGAACCGGATCCCACAAAAGTTGTTCGTTTACGAAGCACTTCCAATAAAATTTGTTTCTTCGGTTCTACTGGACATGTCGCAACCATTCCTTTAGACTCTTTAGAGAATCGAAGAACAGTTAACGCTGAATGGTATACAACAATTTGTTTGGCAGAAGTAATCGACGAAATCAGGAAAAACATCCGAAAACGTCGCATCATGGGAATGCCAGTTCTCATGTAAAGTGCCCTTTGCAATCTTATGAAAAATATGTGGTTCCAGCACAACGGTGATCCAGCACATTTGGCACTAGCGACTCGAAAGTTCTTGAACCAAGAGTTCGGGAACAAGTGCGTAGGTCGCGGAAATTTCATCAATTGGCCACCTAGATCGCAGACTTGATGAAAGTGGATATTTGCCTATGGGCACATGTAAAACATATTGTGTACCAGATTCCCGCAACTACTGTAGAAGATATGGGATGGTACAACTTCCGGTTAGTCCTTGCGAGGAGTACATATGATGTTTTCGAAAAGACTGCAGAACGGGGGTCACATTGAACATTTGTTATAAATAAATACTTGAATTGAAATAAAATCTTTTTCCTATCTATGTTATTAATACTGAATGTTGTCACTTTAAAATAATGGCTACTAGATTAGATAGAAATAAAAAATTTAATAATTCAACGGATTGTACTGAAAAGCTAAAATATCTCTGAAAATATGAATTTTAGGTATAGGACAATATTCATAACAATTGTGGAGAATTGACGTGCCAATTCAAAAATATAATAACATAAAAGATGTTTTATTTAATAAATATACCTTCAAGATGCACCGTTGTAGCGAGTCACCCTATATATTGAAAAATATTTTTATAATGTACGCATTTTGGTACTACATCACTTGAAACAGACGAAAAACTTCCTAATCATTTTAATAATGCTAATATTGTACTTTGTACTACGCTAATGAGCAGCCCTGTATATTTAAAATAACAAATTAATTTTTATTAAAAATATCATTAAATTGTTGATCAATCAAGTTATGTCTGAACCAACCTGTATAAATGTTTGTTGTCATTTCATTTAATAATCGTGACCCTCGTTTTTGCCACTTGCGCAGTGTCGAGGCGGTGTGAGGCAAAGCTAAGCTAGTTTGTGCTATGCACAACAGGGGTCGACTCTGCTATACTTTTTATATAAAATCTAGTAGGATGAGAACACTTGACTTAGTTCACGATTATGACAAATAAAAACATAAATTTTACAAAATAATTAGACTATACTGCAACTACCATGATGAAAATTTTAGCACATCTCCTGAACCAAACTAGGTTACCAAAGGTACTGTTATTAATTTTCAATAAATCTTTGTAAGATATTATTAATTTTACAGATTGTTTGCCGTCGAGGATTTGCAACAGAAGCCGTGCTTAAAACATTGGTTAGTATTAACTACCTTGTGCAATGGTGTTTAAACATACCCTTGCATCTTTAAAGCGTTTTGTTTCCCAAACTTCATGGGGCAGTTAAACACGATTCTCCGTGAACATAAACAAATACTTATTAACGTACTTGTTATTATTATCCAGTTCTTGCTAATTACCGCATATACTGTTGTTAAACATAAAGTCATCACCACCATTTCACAACATTGTAAAATGGAAAATTTAATTACTTTGCTTATTTCTCACCTTAGCCGTACAAGCTTCACAAATTGGATCAACCACCTGCTGGAGAAGTCAAACTAACCAAAGATGACGGTATAGAAATCTACACGCAGATGTCTTATATTCGAAAGATGGAACAAGCTGCACAATCTATGTATCGCAAAAAGCACATAAGGGGCTTCTTGCACTTGTACATCGGCCAGGTAGGGAAAATTGAGAGAGGTGTTTATTTTTTACCTAATAAAAGGGAAGTTTTTTGGTTTTACAGGTGTTATGCTGATTCACAAATTATTTTCTGATGTATGCAAAAAGCTTTAATCGTATCCAAAATACATTAAGGCTTTTTCACATTCTTTTAGTAACGATGTACCCATAGGTAGGTGAAATTCCATACATAGAATAAAGGTGTTGGTGATAAAAATGACAAATAGATTCCTCTAGCAATTGAGGACCAGAAGACACCCACAGACAACCAAAATCACATACTACACCTTAGAACTAAATATGCAATGGATTTGCAGAAACAGATGATCAGATAACAGCTTATAGAAACCGTTGTAATTGAACCCATGGTTTAAAAGGTCATACTGTTAAGGTTTTCAGCGAAAACCAGCAGGTGTTTACCACAAGCACCAAATGCACGCATAACAGATTTGCTGAGCTAAACACCACTATATCTAGCATCCAGGGAGCAGTGCGGCGGACAAATGCGTGTACTGGTCAAACAGTATTCAAAGTCTTCTTCTTCTTCTGTACATAGGCCAATGGCCTCTTAATTACCTACAACAGAGTAGGTTCTGTGAGCCCTCTTTGCACGTATGCCGGACAGGAGGCTAACCTAACCCGTCGAACAGAGAAGAGGAGTGCCACTACAAGGTTTACGATTGTCAACGATGTTTGTATGACAACCAGGACCGACGGTTTTACGTACCCTCCGAAGCACGATCGGTTGCATACGCCACTATATTGGTCCACCCATCCAACTACTGACCAGCCGGTTGTGCTGGACTACGAATACCATTTGACCGGCGTCCGCAGCGCTCCGCTATGCACCCGATTAGTATTCAATGTTAAGCAACGATTTCCGCAGTCACTACTTGCTACTACCCAGGTGCCTCGGAGAGTACCTAAAGTCGTCTTGTTAAACAGCGTTAATGTGGCAGCCGGGTACAGAACCAAGGCGTCGGATATCCTCGCAAAACATTTCCCATACGCAATTTACTTTATTTTATTTTACCAGCATATAGATTTACCATGGATACAGCATCCATGATTTAGAAAAGTATACTATTATTTGGGATTCGTCTACGAATTGTGGATCACTGCGTATTTTTAAAATGGAAAACTTCCTGATGCCATAAAGGCAAAAGAAGAAATAATAGATTTGATCATGTAAATAACGTAGCAGTTACTTTCAGAACCTGAGTAGGTCACTTGATAAAATACTTTTAGAACTCTTGAAGATCAGAAAAATTCGTATACAGCCAAAAACGCAAACACTCGCTAGATAAAATTATAAATACTGGTTTCAGTGAGGCAAATCAAGAAGTAATACTGCCAGAAACTGTTTCCCTTAAGTTCATGATTTAAAAAAGTATTTTATTAAGATTTTAGGGTCCCCTCAACAAATAATGAACAGAAAGAACCATGGACAGCCAAAACTTTATGCCACAGGCTGATGAAATAGAAATAATGGATTTACCACTGTTAATCAAAACTTATTATCTCTGTGGAATCGTTACTGTCCTGCACGTAATTGAAAGTAAAAAGAAAAATATAAGGTATGACAGGTATTTGTCGTTCTTTCAGTAAATGAGGATCAGAAATCACCTACAAATCTAAAATCGCATACATCATGAAGACAATATATAAAAAATTCGCTTATAATCGCACTCTGCTAAGTCTACTGGGATTTTTGAAACAACTGAACACTGCAAGGTTGTTGATTTGAAAGAGCGAGATCTAGGACGCGTCATCTCTAAGCACTGCAGCCATCATTGGCTTATTGTATACCCTGAACTAAGAATTTGCCTATCTGGCCTATCTGGGGTAATTCCAACTCCAGCAGTGATTTTTAACGTGTCACACATCGCAGTCGCACGGGACCTACGGCTTTACTTCTTATCCGACAGAAGGCGCACTTTCAGATTTTTTCCCGCTAGGAAAATCTAACCGACCTCGGCCAGGTTCGATCCCGCGTCCCGTGAATCTGAAGGCAAACGCGCTAACCATTACATCACCAAGGCCGGCACACTGGAAGGTACTCATAAACACGCACAATCGTATATACTATGGCGATAAAAATACAAACAATTGATTGGCTGTTACAAATTACGAAGGAAGTATCTACCAGAAACTATTTTTAAAACACACAGCTTAAAATAGAATTATATAAAAGATTTTGGAATTTCTCAAGCAACAATTAGTATCAGAAGGACCTGATAAATAGTCACAATCGCATACTCTGTACGAATAAAAATATTTTTAATACATTTTGCTGATATAAATCGTGCAAGTAGTATCTTCCAGAAACTGTTTCTCTCAAGCACACAGCCTGAAAGAATATTTTTATAAGGGCTTTTGGAATTTTTAAGTAATTGAGTATCAGAAACACCTCACGGATTCCTACAATCGCATACTCGATGCAAGTAAAAGTATAATAGATACACTTACTGAAATAAATCATGCAGATAGTTTCTTCCAAACTGTTTCTCTCAAACGCACACCCTAAAATAGTATTCTATAAAGGCTTTTGGAATTTCTCAAGCAACTGAGTATCAGTAAGACCTCATAGATAGCCACAATCGCATACTCGATGCAAGTAAAAGTATAATAAATACATTTACCGATGTAAATCATGCAAGTAGTACCTTCCAGAAACTGTTTCTCGCAAACACATAGCCTGAAATAGTATTCTATAAAGGCCTTTGGAATTTATAAAGCAATTGATTATCAGATAAACCTCATGGCTAGCCACAATCGCATTGTCGATGCAAGTAAAAGTGTAATAAATACATTTACTCATATAAATCATGCAGGTAGTATCTTCCAGAAACTGTTTCTCGCATACACACAGCCCGAAAAGGTATTCTATAAAGGCTTTTGGAATTTCTCAAGCAACTGAGTATCAGAAGGACCTGATAAATAGCCACAATCGCATACTCTGTACGAATAAAAATATTTTTAATACATTTGCTGATATAAATCGTGCAGATAGTATCTTCCAGAAACTGTTTCTCGCATACACACAGCTTGAAATGGTATTCTATAAAGGCCTTTGGAATTTATAAAGCAATTGATTATCAGATAAACCTCATGGC
>JABXWE010000768.1:0-11522 GCA_014611495.1 Limonius californicus | reverse complement strand
CCAATCTGTGTGCAAATCTTTTGAGAGAGTTCTTTCGCCAGTTAACATCTCTGGTAAGCATAGAAAATCCAATTTCTCGTGTTTCACTTCTAAGGCTACTGAAATTATTTAGGCGAATAGGCTGCCGTTAGAATTGACAGAAATTAGCAGTCCTTTGTGAAAAATTAAAGAGATCCTGTGGGTTCGAGACGAGTGGACTTATCTGCCGTGCAGCGAACGCTTACAACAGGTGTGGATCGGCATAGCTAGATCGCAGGTGTGTCAGTTCCTTTCATATTCATTTTTACATATAATTTCGAGGATACGAGGGGTTCCAGAAAATTATAGTTTAATAGTAAGGAATCGTAGTAAATCTTGTAATTATATACATAAATTAATAACAAGACTAAGTACACTTTAATTAGTGAGAGTTTAAATTCAATTGATTTTGCATTTTGTTAATATTTGTGATATTTTATTGAAATTCTGTTAATAATTGTTAAATGATCAACAGTATAATTAATTTTCTTTTATTGATTAAAATTCAAATAGCAAGGGGAAATAGTACGGAAGTTTTAAATCTTGATTAAGAGTGCGCCGATACTAATACCATTATATTGGTATTTTTCCATCTGGGTGTTTGGTTCGCGAGGCCTCGAGAAACTTAAAAATACTTAGCGGGGTTGGTCGCGAATATCATTATGGTTGGAAGCGGAATAAATGCTTCGTAGTCTAGTAATAAATTTATAGAAAACGCACAAATAATGGACGTTTGAGGAGAAAGTCAATAAAGTATTCTACCAACGATGTTGAAAATATTGACCACTGTTTTCTAAGCATAAATGTACCCTTCTCTTAAGGTTTTTATAGAGATTTACCGGAGTATCAGGGATAAGTTCATCTAACTTTTGTGAAATAGCATTTTGTTAATCTTCTAGATTCTGTGGTCTATTACTAAAAATATTGTTGTTTAGTTAAGGGAATAGGAAGAAGTCTGGAACTGTAAGATCGGGTGACCTTGGTAGACCTTGGTCTGCCAATTAACTGATCATCATAAATTTCGGTACAAATTGGGTGACACGATTAGAATTATGTGTTGTAGAATTGTCCTGCTGGAAGTAACCATTTCGAATTTCATCATAATGAAGTTCATTGAAGAAGAGGGTGAAAATAATAATCGGCAGTTATATTTTCTGTAAACAACTTGTAAACTATTCGTCTTTTTGAAACAGCGATATTTTGTGGATGTAACGATATTTTGGCTATTTAGATACCCATTGAGGTGAAACCAGGCTTCATCGCTGAAACAAGTAAGATCCATTATGTCATTATTATTTCTGTTGTTTAAGAACCAGTCACAATAATTTGTTCTAGGTTGGAAATACGCGGTAAAAGTTGACGATTTGCATGTTGTATGGAAACATGCTCAAAGTTTGCAGCCTCATTCGGATAACGCTGTTGCAATTCTGAGAAACGGGTTTGAATCGAATGTTGTCATTCTTCATTTTTATTATCTGTACCATTATAAAAATAAGATTCTAATATGAAAATTTTATTTTCCACTGTTAACATCTTTACATTCAAGTATTGCCTTTTGCTATAATCAATTAGTTAGCTAAGTAACCTAATAAAATTTGAAATGTAATCTGTCAATTTTTAATGTACGATAGTTAAAAGCATTTATAATGTTTACATCTTTACAATTACAGACTAATCTAAGACAAGATTTTAAAATTTCAAGGGTGTCTTTGACTTGCGTTTTCATTGCTCTGACGGTACATACAGGGTTTTTCAGGTCTGTGAACAAGAGGCAAAATGAATAAACAATTCTATAATCCTATATTAAATGTTCCCAGTATACTTTGCTTAATAACATAATACAGTATAAAGTATAATATGGGTATTAATTATTATTAGTATAATCTACTGTAAAAGTAAACAGTTTATACTTAAAAATAATCTAAAAAAAGCATTTATCAATTCACGAAACGTCTATTTTAGTTCAGAGTATAATTGACGTTTTCTGGGGATTTTCTGAGAACAATGCAAATGTGTTACAATCCTGCACTAATAAATTCCGGATTCTATACAGGTATAGTAAAAACATTTTAAAAAGCTTGCGTTATTTATAAAAATATCATATCCGTTCATTTTGGAACATTTAGCCAATTCTTAAATTATGCGGCATATATTATGTCGTATGTTACACTCAATTCAAATGTGCTTTATACGTCATAGATTAAACATAACCTCACAAAAGTCCAGGTTGCATGAGTCTGCGTCAAAGCATAGTACATTTCTGACGATTATCCGTCACATTTTAATATAAAAGGGGTAGGCAGTTCTATATAAATTTCTTGAATCTATTTTCACTGCAAATATAGGCTTGGTTGTGTTAGGGCCCAAACGTTACGTTCCCGTCAACTCGCAACAAACTTATGTCATTGGTTCTTCAGCTAATACGGGAAGGAAGGAAAGTTTTGCGGAAAATGTTTGAAGAACAGAACCTTGATGTACTTCCTTTCTACCTCAGACTGTCTCACAAAATGCATACAAAAGAAAAATAAAAACAAAACGCAAGTCATAAGCTGTTTAACAAAGATTCAAATGAGCAAAAACCAGACGAAAGTCATAGTCGTTTCCCAGAATACTTGTTATATAATTATATTCGAGTTTATAGCTCACGCGATTTACAGTAAATTATTTATTGATACTATTATCTACTACTTTTTAAGATTCCGGCTCCGGCGGTCGACAGGAGAGGTCGTCTTGGCCGCTTTTCCGCATGAAAATACTGCAAATAAGCGGGCTTTAACGGGCATGATTTACGTTTCTTCGGGCGGACTGCTGGGATAGTTTCGTTGCGAAAATCGAGTGAATCGTGCAGATCCAGCTCACCTGCATTCACCTGTTCCAAGGAGGCTCTGCGTGCTCTCGTGCGGGTGGGAAGACTCGGCGAGGCTTTCAGGGAAGCTTTTTGGGTCCCGACGATCAAACAAAGATAAGTGACCTTTTGTAGTATTGTAGCCTAATAGAATTACAAAAATGGAATAAAATTGAAGTGGATTATCGCATAGGCGGGTAGACATCGGTGGGGGAGGAGCGGCAAGGGAAAAGGGGGTGGTATGCAAGCCGACTTGGGACCGAAATTCTTGGTAAAACTCAAATCAACATAAATACTGTTTTGACGTGGCGGTACAAGGCAAACAGAACCTCCATTCAGCTTAGGAATAACAAGTTTAGTGTTCCAAACATTTTAGGAATAAACATTGTGCATGAAAAAATGTTACTCGGATTTGTACAAAGTTTTGATGGGTTTGGCGTCGGACATGTATGTAGGCGGTTGGTGAGACACGCGGTGTTGACGCAGCACACAATTTGTAATTAGTGGGATACAGAGGTGGGGAGCGCTCTGCTCCGTCTCGCAGACCATTTCAGGGCGTAATTTATGATGTAATGTGAGACGTTCCCTGGACTTCATAATTCCCAGAATCGGACCGAAATCTTTCGTTATTGACTTTGCGCTACAATGTCTTCAATCAGAGTTTGCAAACTTGCCATTATATTGCCCCCGAAGCATTTTCGGAATAAACATCTTGCACGTTAACAATGCTTCTAGGATTTGTATTGAGTTTTGCTGTATGAAGGTTCTACACAGCTTCCATTTCGTTTAAAACTAAATATTTTTGCAAAACTGTAACCAATTATATTAGTTATTTCACCTGTATATTATTGGGATTGCTTCTTGTCGTGGTCATTGACAGTTTATTCATCCTTACGTAATTAAATAAATTGTATTTCAATTGCAAATTTATAATTGGCAATAAAAACAATGATAAGATTTTATGAGTGTAACCACAATTATAGATCATTCACAGGAAAGCTAGGAATATTGAAAACGTAGGTTTTATTACAATATTGTCATTTCAATATCAATTTTACATATCATTGTGTATGTGAGCAGCCCAGCGTACTGCAGTTTTATTATTAAAAGCAATGTAAACATATTCAATATTTTTACTCTGTACGATTCACGCAGATGCTGGAGATTGCCAATACTATTACTTATTTCTTTATATTATTATTAGGATTATTTATTATCGCCGTCATCGATAGTCTGTTCATCCTTACATAATTTAATAAATTGCATTTACAATTGCAAATTTCCATTTTACTGTAAAACGTAAACTTTTATTGTTACAAAACTCTTTACATGTACAACAGACTACTAGGATTTGTATTAAGTTTTGGATGTCTTGGAATAAGGTCTTTCAGCTTGACCATTTGGTGCATTTAATTACTAAATATTGGCTAGAGAAATTATTTCTGACATTAACCGATATTGACAATTACAAATGTTGTTTAGAAGAGGATAAAGGATAGCAACGAAGATTACTAAAACGAATATGTACAAACACTGGTTTGGAATGTGGAAAACTCTTACTGTATTCAGTTCACGAGTAGTTTATTGCGCTATCTCAGTGCCCTACTAATTAATCAATTAACATGCTTTATTGGAATCTATAAAAGCAAAAAACCGTTGCGTTTTTAGCGGAGAAAAGGAAGTAGAGCTGTTTCAGCGCTCGCCATTTATTTGCGGTTTACGGTACTGGCAGCTCCACATTACTCTTTCAGCTACTAAGCGCTGTAATTTATTTCCAGAAACTAAACGTAAACAGCCCTTTATTAAGTAAATTCTCATTACTACCTCCGTTCTGTTAAACAGCAAATTGACGTTTTACGTTATCAACAAACTACATGGTTAGCAGGAGTTCCCTCAGAGAAATTTATTCTACTAATTTTGCATTAAGGGTGTAAGGACAGTCCTCTAATTTACGAAATAACTTCAAAGTCGTTTCAATTACTTCCGAAAATCTAATAAAAAAACATTTTTGTTTTGTGACGAGTTACTATAGAAACTGGTAATAGCGAACACGTACATGTTAATGCTACTACAACAACGAATAATTAAAGGGTAACATGAAAAGTTTTGAAATTTACAGGAAACTGTCTTTTAGAAAATTATATGCCACCAACTAATTCCAAGAATTTCAATAGGCAGGCTGCTACAGTTACTGGTTATAAGAAAGTGAACTCTTTGTTATGACGTACTTTCTGTAAAGGTATTAACGCAGTATTAAAGAAAAAGCGTCTACAGTTCTTTATTCCTTTCTCCTGGGAACCAAATAATTATTTCCTATTGTATACACCATTGCAAGCGATGCCTACCACTTAAATTTGCAAAATTTTATATATTACTACATATTTTGATTTATTTGTCCTTCTGTTATGACAAACCCTTTATTATATTTGAGCTTTCCTGATTGCTAAAACCATTTTTTTCTATTAATTATAATTTGTATTCCTCTTACTGTAACTTTTTATGGAGGATACCAGCATTTCAGTACAAATCTGCAACTTCTATGTATTAGGAAATACAATTTAAGGAATAAAATACCTCTGAGTGTGATTTTGACATGATTACTCCCAGTAGCCAAAAATATTTAATATTTATGTAGTAGAAAGGGGTTAAAAGGGATGTAATGCCCTTTCTGGCAATAAGAAGAGCATTTGAAATCGATGGCTAAATGTTATATTGTAACGAGTCAATCGAACGTTTGGAATGATGGAAGAGGCTCTCAAACTAGCACAGGGAAAGAGGAGGGTTCGCGAAACACTATTACCGGAAGAGAATCTTGAGTTGGTACGATGTAGAAAATATGTCAAAATAAATGAGCGCCAACCTTTAAAGTCGCAGCTATACGTAGACCCTCGTGCAAGGGCCAAGAACGGACATCTTACGGAATCGAACCTACCTTGTTGCGCTTCCTCCTTACCTCGATACTGCTGACAAAATACACACAAAAAAGAAAATACACAAAATAACAAGTCATAGGTTGTCGAACAATGGTTACAATGTATTAATTAAAATAAGAACAGGTTGATGTATTTACAAGCTAACAACCAATTATGACCAGAGACGGTGCCATTATAAATTTAAATATATAATGAAAAGGCCTCCAGACGTCTGAATCTGTTGCTTAAACACCACAATTGGCTACGACATATACGGTAACATTTAATAAAGAAAAAGAACTGCGTGGTTAGTATCCATTGAGTTCGTAACACAAATACAAATTAATTACTAGACATCTATTAAATAACTTGCAACGGAAAGTTGATACAATTGTTGACCACTTTTACGTTTCATAAGCCGAAGCACTTTATAAACAAATAGTTACAGTTATAGTTAATTGTGCGAATAGTGTGGACAACAGCCCGAATAAAATTTTGTAAAAGTTTTTTTGCCTGCACATGTACTGGCATAGTAAATGCAAGCGATTTTTAAGATTTTCGTAAACCATTAGCTTAAGGATTTTTAATCTTTCCGAGAGTAGAAACACATTCCATTTAATAATTATTTGTACTAATTACTTTAGGTTCTTAGCTAAGTTATTTCTGTTCTATCTAATGTTAATCTAATGTTTACTAGTTGTCTAACCCAAAGCTGTTATCTTCTAAGTTCCTTCTGATAATTCATCTAATTATGGTCTGTACTTCTTTTTCGAGTACTTTATCTCTTACGGGACGTAGCCACCTTCTCCCCATGCCTGTGTTACGCGTTTAAAGTGCCACAGGCATACAGGACCTACAGCTTAACGTGGGCTCCGAACCACTTCTAATTACACTTATAACTAGAGAGCCGAATTTTATGAAATTTCATATTCTTTAATAATGCTTGGATTGCCACGAAATGTAAGGTTTCACATTGTTTTGTAATGTTGTTTTTGAATATTTAGGAAAAATCTTCACATGGTATGAAATTCCTAATATTTAGTTCATATTTTTAAGACAGTTTGCACATTTGTTTCATAATGTCGTATTTTAATGAAAATTATCCTCGTGATTGTTCTATACTCAATTACAAGAGTTATTTGATATAATCAAGTTATACCTATCACTTGTATCAGATCATCTTTGCGCCTTAGTCTCAAATGTCTGTGGCGGTTTTCTATTTTAATGATTAAATTTGTAGTTTTAAACTTTTTAGGTAATGTAAAATAGAATTTTTTTGCACAGAAAATTAAATAGCAATTAGTGATTTTTGTTTTAACTACCCACATAATTAAATGTATGTTCAAAGAATATTTTGCAGGTTTAGAGCCTTCCCTACAAGCAACTTGCATTGAAAGAAAAAGCTTCTTCAGTTATAAAGTATTATAGTTCTTCTTCTATATGTAATCTTAACCTCTTAATGGCATACGTGTCTAACCACCTGTACTATGAGGAACCATTACGAAATTCTTAGAAATTTGTAAATCGCTTGTTGTAAGCAGAAAGTTTTCTAGCGTTTTTCAAAATAATAATATCCTGCTGAGGATTTAGTAAAAACTCATGGAAAAATTTTGTGTTGCGTTATGCCTTGGTTTAACTTGGCGACGAGTTGGGCTGGCGCCCAGTTGGCTTGACGCCTAGTTGGCTTGACGCCCAGTTGGCTTGGCGCCAAGTTGGCAGGAGCCCAGGCGGCGGCGACCAGTTGGCGGCGCTTAGTTGTCCCTTACCGAGGCCCACCAGTGTCAGTTTATCGAAAAACCAATCCTGCCCGCAACCACTGGGACTACTTTTTTGCATTAGGGCTGTGTGTTGGATTCTAGCTCGTGCCCACCTATCAGCCCAAGCGAAAAAGGTGATAATTCTTGAGATAAACAGAGCAGTTGCAATTGTAGCGACAGTTTTCATCATGAAGTGGCCTGCTTTATTTATATCAGTGTTTTTTAGCTTCATGTTTAATTATTGATAATAGAATGCTTCTAGGTGCAAAGAACACTATCTTCAATTTAGGTAAGAACTGCCAAAGATAAATCTAACAGGATTTCCTTACCATTGCTAAGGTATACCATAGAAAACAATCCCGATAGGACATACAGAACAATTATGCACGATAGTATAATATGAATAACATACTGTTGGATTTTGGATTACCTTTGATGAACTCTTTGTAAATCTGGGGCTAGAAGATAATGGACTTGTGGGAAAAGGAACCAAAATATAAATATTACCATATTTTCAGCACGTTATTGAAGTGTACTTCTAAATTTTTCAGTATCAAGATAAAATAAAGAAAAGGAATTGGCAGTAAAACCCTTGATTATTAAATAATGTTATAATAAACCACAAGTGGATCTCGTAGATATGAATACAGCCTGATGGAAACATATATTAACTCTCTTTTACAAGGAGCACTCAACCAAATTCTATTTTTTGAAAACAGTAAAAGCAAGAACAAGCAACGATACCGTAAAATTTGGTTGATATGTTTTGCATTAGTACTAGACCTGCCATTCTTCAGCCAACCAAGATTGTACCCGCTAATAGGGAAGTTGAAATGTCAAGCTTCGAAGAAAGCACCAACTAAGAGTTTCGAGTTATATTTTGTATGAATAATAGCGGTACCAAACAATTATCCTAAGTTCTACGATTCTTGTATAGCAAAATAAAATCGTTTTCTCCATACCGGCAATAAATACAAGACTTATGAACCTGTGTTTGACCTACTAATAACGACAGTCTTAACAATCTTGCTTGTCCTAAGGTCTGATCGATATTAGAGAAGAAGAAGCACTAGCAAAATATTAACACGGAACACGGGGAGCAAAAGAAAGTAAAACGGGACGCGAAATGAATCAGGTTACCGAGCGCACCGTACATATTGAATCTGTGCAAGCGGCAATAAATATTGCAACGGAGAATCCTGTCGTTGCAAAAGTAAGCTGAGCAAATGTTGAACAGTTTTCACCTGTAAATATTCTACAAAATCTACAGTACCTTTTTATTCAAGTTACTTACGCTGATCCTTGGTATCCCTTCAGAATTTCTAGCGCGAATTTACAACAATCACATTAAGGTTATTTTTAAGAACAAATTCCATATCTTAAAAAATTCATTATTATTTTTATATTGTTAAAGTACGCCCAGGATAATAATATGATGAACGTTTGCTAAAGTGAAACTTGAGGAAATAATTAATAGGAATAGTGGACGTTCGAGATTTCGGTAATTCAGATAATGAAAACTAATAGCGTGTAAAGCAGATCTAATAATGAATATTAGAAATATCATGTGCTTAAGGGATTTAACGGTACAAAATATTTGATTACGGCGAAAACTGTTATGGCTTCTTATCGTATAATACCGTATTACAACTTGTAATACCATGATTAGCCCATGATCTAACCGATAAGTTGTGTGGGTTTTCGCATGCCCAGATTAAACTCACAAAGATTTCCGATGTAGATAAAGAACGCACTACAGCAAACAAATTACATAATAGGTATTCTGTTGGATATTAATATAGAGAGTATTTCCAGACTCCAAGCTCTGGGCCAGAAATGAAATTTAAGGAGATAATACACATTCGCTAAAGTAACATCATCAAGTAACATATCAAAAAATTGGTATCAGTGTTGTCTACTACATACAGTACCGGCAAGAAGTATAACAGTTTCCGGGATTTTGAGCGCAACTTTTACCCAACTCGGTTTAGTGGGTAAACATTTTAATGTTCCTGACAGCAGGTACAAATTGCAGGTAATGTTTGATGTTATTTTATTAGATAAATCATGATTTTCGAAGTTGTTTATTAATTTAACCAAAATTTCAACGTAGTAACCCTTTGTCTTCTTTGGTTTATCATAAATTTCTCAATTAGTTTCACTGTTTTGACAGTGACATATTATAGTTTAATGCTTATTAAATTGGCTAAGATCCGTGGTGCTCAAAATTTAAACGAACGGCAGCAAAACGCTATTCTAGAAAGCCACAAGCAGTGAACAGTTTTGCACCTCTAAGTCGATGGTAACGAAAGTTCTCCAAACTTGGAAGGGACGGAGGTGTATTTAGAAAAGAGTAGAAGCGGTTGCTTGCTTTTGCACGACTAGTATGATTGATAGCAATATTCTTCGCACTTATCGCAGCAATCCAGGTTTTACACTACTAGACATTGCCAGGGATGTATCGATTCCTGGAGAACCTTGTCCATCTATATGAACCATACGTCGGCGTCTTCAGGCTGCTGAACTAAATGGCAGGCGAACCGCGAACAAGCCGTTCATTAAAGTAAAGAACGGGAAGAAGCTAATGCAGTGGTGTATAGCTCACCCAAACTGGACACTTCAACAATGTGCTGACGTTCTTTGTAGTGACGAAAACAAGTTTATGCTGTTTGGCAGTGAGGATCATCATCAACTTCAGCTACAAGGTTTCGGCCATTTGGTCTGTTCCTGCTCTTTGTACATTCTATCTTTTCGTAGACTTTCTGACGTTCCTTTTTTTCCTAGCTTTGTATTTCTTTGTTTTCTGGGGCAGTCTGTTTTCTAGCATCCTCTCTATATGTTGTTTCCAGTTTTCTCTATATTTTATTATAAGTTCATTTGCACTGTCTACTTCTAATTCCGTTCTGATGTCTTTATTTCTTTTCATATCGCTTCCGCTAAGGGCTGTAAGTATCTCATTTCTGCTGTCTATATTCTTCTCTCATCTTCCTTTCGCATCACCAACTTCGCTCCCGTAAGGAAGAGTGGGGCTGAAAGTGTGGAAAATATTTCCAGAAAAAAGCAGTTTTATTAACAAAAATTTATTTACCTAAAAATACATTTCCACATTTACGTTTTTTATTTAGAACGCGTTAAGCAAAGGATATTTTTTTGCAGTGCTGTACCCAAACAAATTGGTTACAGTTACTACAAAATTGTCTAGTTTTCCTCTTTTTTTTTTGCGGTCGCAAAGGTGGCAGCGACCTTGAGATACTGCAGGTGGTTGTTGTCTCTTCGAAGAAGCTGTTAGTTCTGGCACCGTTATTTCCATGCATTGTTCATTATATGCAGGTAGCGTGGAAGTGTCATAGCGTCGGACTACGTGAGCATTCACTAGTTTTTGTCCTAAATCTAGTAAAAATCTTCTTTGACCATCACCTGACTTTGTTTCATAGGCGAGACTTTTGATCGTCCATAAATTGTAGGAATTTATTGCAGTCATATCAAGTATATGTCCAAATAATACCATTGGCCAACAACGATTAGATTTTATGCGAGTGGTATATTGTTTAGCCATTTTGTCAACAGTATCAACTGCACCTTTAGCTGAGTTGTACTGAAGTATAATATGAGGTTTATAACTATGTTCCTGACTGGATACCTTGTCATCATGGTGTTCTGTATATAACATTATAACTGCCTGTCCCTTCTTCCTAGCATATGAAGCTAAAGTTACGTTTTTTTGAAGAGCAAACATTGTTGAATAAACCGGTCTATATTTCTGAGGTAGCAGTTGATTTGGAATACAGCGTTTATTCTTTTTTAGTGTTCCACAAATTGTGATGTTCTTCTCCAGCAACTTCATTGCTAAATTGTGGCTAGCAAAAAAGTTGTCAGTAGTTATACCGTGACCCTGTTGCAGAGGTTCAAATTATATAACACGACTCGCTGTCCTTGGTTTGCTGCAGGGTTGTTACCGGTTTTTCCTAAATACACTTGTAAATTTTTTAC
>JABXWE010000767.1:0-77236 GCA_014611495.1 Limonius californicus | reverse complement strand
TGTTCTAATGTAATAGGAGATTTGGATTAGGAGTTACCTGCAAAATTATATAAGTATCCAATCAATTAAGAAACACATATACAAATAAACCATCACAGAAACGGGCTTGCCCTTAGAGGTATGTATATCTGTTAAAATGATAAAAAGTTTGTATATGTAAAGGTACAATGGGGTCAATTCGTATTAGAAAACGCAGTCGGAATGAGTTAAAAGGTATCGTCTTTGCTTTGTAATCTTGGGAATATTATTTATTATTTGCCTCCAGCAATTACGATGCAGTGCGCAGTCGAAAACCGAGGCTTGAAATGTACCAGATCAAACCGGATTAACGATCAGGTTAGTTTGATTATTGAAAATATCGTTCCGGTTCCAGAATTTATTTAAAAATGTACGGGTATCGTCGACTATCAAATGCAATTACTGATCTAGATTACAAAAATTTTAAGAAATTTTTCTTAATGCCTCTAGCATAAAAACTAGTATAATGTTAGCCAATTTTTGTAGATCATTAGCTAATAATCTTCGGAATAGAATGATGACCACTAGATCTTCACATGTCAGCCGTAGTGAGAAAGAACATATAAGAAACGGGAACGCAGACAATTACTTCGAATACCTGAACATCTTTGATACCAAAACCAAAAAAGGAATGATGATGAAGAACTAGATTTGGGGGAAAAATACATGCGTTGTGCACTGGATGAAATAGACTTAATTCATGGATTTAGATATTTTAAAATGGATGATAGGAATGAGGTTCGTGGATACTTGAAACCTCTCTTAAAACCCGTGGCAATAATTCCACCGTTTTAATCAGCAAATGTAATAGAAATTTAAGCTAGATGAATGAAACAATGACTCCATTCAGTTGTTCCCTGTTCATCGATACTATAGCACGTCTGTTATTTATTAATTCTTTTGGTGGATCACCATTGCATTAAGTTAAATTATAAAATTATACTCGTTCCTTGTTGGAAAAAGATCGCATACTTCTAGAGGAATTAATTAAAATTAACTGAAAATCGCGTAAAAGGGGTGTATGGAAACTCAATAAAATAGGAATGCGTTGCACACCTAGATATTATAAAAAAATTCTGAAAATCTGAAGGAATATCTAATAAATCAAAATTTGCTTACAAGGTTTTTTATCCGATTTCCGGATGTATTGCTGCAAAGTAAAATCTCACTCGATCTTTAACTGCTTTCAAACAATTTGCTTTTATCTCAGATTTTGATGCAGATTAGTCTGCGCTAAAACACTTGGTCGAGGCGATATCCACCCGGAAAGGTACGATTCGCCGTCGACCCGATTCACCGTCGCAAGTCAGTAAATATTATTATCAGAGCCCAGAAATTCATAAAAAATTTCTAAAATTGCAGACATTTAGACATTATAAAAATTGAAAATACAAACAAAACTGAAATATTACAGTAAAGTAAAATATGAATAATTATAATTCATACATTTATCTCGAAAAGCTGTAAGTGCTTAAAAATAAAGATATTATCTGTAAAATAGAATTTTAATGACCATAGTTTAACAAATAATATCTTAATACTTCACCCATTTAAAATGTTATTTATTTCAAAACAAGGTAATTACTATGTAAAAGAGCGCCTTAATCCTTTCTAAGAAGATTAGATAAGATGCAAATTACTAGATCTTTCTAGGCATTTTCTTAACTACCACCCCTTTTTTTGTAATATAAATACAAACAATTTCGGTAGGGCCTTTTAGTATCTACAGACTTTTCGTAACAGTAAGAAATGTTAATAATGGACGGAACAATTTTGTCAAAAAGGGGAAAAGAAAAATTTGCTGTAAATGCTTTTGTTTATGTGTTTGATACATTTGTAAAAGTGATATTGGTGTTAAATTTTGGAGATGCGATCGAAGACAGATGTAAAAGGCAAGATTTCATACTAGAAATGGTGAAATTATTAAGGAAGTTAACCAACATTCTCACGATTCCTCGGCGGTTAATGTGGAAGTTGGACAAGTAGTAACGAAAGAGAAGAAACGTGCTGCAGAAACAACTGAAGGTACAATCCAGGTAATTTAAAATATTATTATTTCACAATCACTGTTATTTTTATAGTATAGGACCATCTGGGCGAGAGCATGTTTTATATTTTATTGTTTGTTATAGGTAATCAACGCATGTATTACAAATACAACACAAGCTGTTCAAGGTAGACTTCCAAATAATTGCGCCTTGGTGGGACATTTGAATTGATTAAAGGTTTAATTTCAAATTTACAACCAGTAGCAATCCACTGTGATTTAAACAAGTAGCATTTACCGCCATGAAAGATTGCTTTCCAGGCGCGAACATCAACGGATGTTTCATTGTTTCTTTCATTTAGCCCAAAATATGAAGAAGCATTTGGGTGCAAGGGGACTGCTTAGGGAATACAATTTGCCCTGATCGCCAAAATGGTAACTTCTTTGGCGTTTGTGTCCACTGCAAACTTGGACGAAGCTATAGATATTCTCGCCAATTATTTACCTGCAGAGCTGCAACCACTCCTCGATTGGTTTGAAGACAACTATGTAGGGCGTATGAACAGGTATATATATTTTTTACGATTTTCGATATGGATACTATATTACTTGTATTAGTCATTTAAAGACGAGGAAATAGTAGACGTCCATCCCTTTTTCCTCATGAAATGTGGAACCTTCATCAAAGAA
The DNA here is from genome assembly GCA_014611495.1 of Limonius californicus. Lineage (NCBI taxonomy): Eukaryota > Metazoa > Arthropoda > Insecta > Coleoptera > Elateridae > Limonius > Limonius californicus. The sequence goes on along the minus strand of JABXWE010000767.1, from coordinate 74,541 downwards.
CATTCAAGGGACAAGACCGAACAAATAACCATGCGGAGGCCGCACATAGAAGGCTTCAGTTGGAATTGGGAATGGATCACCCAACAATCTGGGAAACTTATTACGAACAACTTGTTGCTGGTAATCCTCCACTATTAAAAAAAAAATATAGGGATGTAGACGAGCGTATTTTATCGCTAGTTCAGAATTTTGATGATAACACCGAAATTTTAGAATATCTTAGGGGCTTAGCACATAATTATGAAATGTAAATTACATTATATTATATTAAATATTATGTTGATTTAATGGCAATGATTTTTCTTATTAAACTTAACTTAAAATTTTAAAATGTTCCGACGACGAACCTGCCTGACGGCGAATATGTCGACGGCGGACCGAGCCGACCGCGAAACTCGACGGCGAATCGTACCAAACCCATATCCACCGTCTTCCAGAATTTTTGCTTAATTTTTCAAGCAAATTATTAGCTGCTTGTTCGTCTGCGGATGCAACCTCGCCTGTAATATTCATGTTATGAAATGTATTTCTTTTAAAAAAACCATTTAGCCAGCCTGTGCTGGTCGATTGCATCAGCTAATTGTAAAACAAGAGAGCTCTCTGTTTAATTACATACCTAATATTCTTCTTCTTCTGTGTATAGGCCAATGGCCTGTTAATTACCTACAATGCAGTAGGTTCTGTGAGCCCTCTTTGCACGTATGCCGGGCAGGAGGCTAGCCTAACCCGTCGAACAGAGAAGAGAAATTCCACTACAAGGTTAACGATTGTCAAAGATGTTTGAATCGTTTACAGGAATTGTTTTTCGAGGTAAATCTTCAACCCAAATTGCAAGTGCTTTCCGGTTTTTATTCTCTATTAAAGCACCGCTTGAATGAGACGATACTTTGGACAGTAGTCCGAACAATACTTTTTAAAAGTATTGCGATAACGATAACGATACCGGTACCTTATCAAAAAAGTATAGCGGTATCGATACTCGTTACTTTTTCAGAAAATATCGCGATACCGCTAGTTGATACTTAAAAAAGTATCGCTATACTTTTAGCGATATTTTTCTGTTAGGGAATGGAGAGTAAAAAATAAAATATGTTTTAATTAGAACTTTAATTTTAAAACAAATGCTTAATAATTAATAATATTAATTATATAAATTAAAATAAAAATAAAATTAAAATAATAAAATTAATTATTTTTACCGCCTCATCAAGAACCAATTTTATATTTGGCGGCATTTTCTTAACTGCGAGTGATTGTCTATGCAGGATGCAATGGCTGGAACTACAATTTGGCGCTTTCATTTTTATTCGTGATACTGCTCCTGCTGTTCTACCTGTGCTCCATCGATACAAATATCGATACATCATTCCAATCCAGTCGGTTTTCTTCAAAAAATATGTTAATCGTGTTAAAAATTTCTTCTCCGGTTGTGTTAGTAGGCAGCGATGAGCACATAAGCAAGTCTTCTTCGAGTGAACGTTTATATGGATATCGCACAATTACTAGCAAGATGGCCAGTCCAGCTACATCAGTCGACTCATCCATTTGCAAGATGAATTTGTTATTTTGAAGCCGTGCAACCAGTTCTTGTTTTATGTATCCTGCGAGATCCCCAATCCGGCGCGAAACTGTATCGTTCGAAAGCGGCACTGTAGAAAGATGCTTTGCAGATTTTTCGTCGAGCATACATTGTGTTATGTCTACCACACATGGTTTTATTAACTTTTCAGCGATAGTGTGTGCTTCTCCTGATTGGGCAATGCGGTAACTAACCAAATACGACGCCTCCGTGGCCTTTTCATTCACAGTCTGAGTCGCATACGTCATAGTTTTTTGGCTTCTTAATAATTGATTTTTTTTACGTATAAAAAAATCTTTACTCTTGTCTTTGAAGTCGAGATGCACAGTTTCTAAATATCGGTGCATCTTAGCAGGTACCATCGAACTATTAGGAAGGAGTTTGCTGCACAACATACAGAGAGGTGAGCCGTTGGAATCAACAAATCCGAGATTAATGTATGATTCGTCATACTTTCGTTTTTTCGCCTTTAGTGCGTCATTAGATGTTTTACTACTTGAACTTGAAAACATAGAACTAGAACTTGACGCCGTCATATCACCTTGATTTGAATTTGACAGATCATCCAAGCGAACACTTGTGAACCCTCCGTGGATGATTTTATTTTTATTGCAACACCTTAAAGCCAACGCTCAATTCTTATTTAAGACTAATTTGATTTGGCTAATTTTGTGACAAATAGAATCTCTTCACGCACGAAATACAAGACTTTACAACCACTACGAACAACACAAGCGAACATAAAATACTGAGCGTGGTGCGAGTAAATTTTGCGGTACGTTGCTTGATTAATTAATTCTCCGCGCCAAACAATCCTCCTTTTATATTATACAACCATCGAATCATCTCGAATTCCCCAGAAATTTCGAGCAGCCAGACGATTTTCTCCGAACTACGCGTCAACGAGAAGCGGCGCGCGCGCGCGCATGTAAAACCTATAAGTAGGCGTTTCGTTTTGGTAGTTTATTTTTATCTTAGGTAACTTTATTTTTATAGATTTCACTTTAATACATGTATTCATTTTATTATGGCTGCCGGCGGAGCCCTACCGGAGGCTTTGCGGAGCACCGGGGCTCCGCGGAGCACACTTTGAGTATCGCTGATCTAGAATGTTCTAGCAAAATCGTATCGCTAAAGTATCGCAAATCCGCTATAATCGATAATTAAAAAAATCTTGATGCGATAATCGATACTCAAAAACTATCACGATTCCAGTGTCGCGCTACTAATATCGCGATGCTTCCGACCACTGACTTTGGCACCTAGATTAATGCCAAAAATAACGAATTTTCTTATTGTGACGTAATTCTATTTAATGATAGTAGATTACACTTACACACATGACAACGAACGAACACTAGTTATGTTGTTCTAAGTGATTTATTTAAAGTGCTGCCACGCAAACAAAATATCGTACAGTACATAGTTTCCAAAACCGCGTAAGAAAAATGCATATATAATCTATTCACGATTGATTTGCCACTTAGTAGGCTGTGGAAATCTGAGGGAATGTGTGGTATCAATAAAATTTGTCAATTAATTAAGTTGGGTTATGCTAGTTTTTCTTGATGGAGATATGTTTTTTTGAAAGCAAGCAATGCTGCCAGCGGAGCTTGTTTGTTCATTTAACGTTCGCCTATTTCTGCTCAATATTGGTTTATAATACTTAGATATAATAATTATGTCATTATAAATAAAATAATAACTATAATTTAAATGTTGTGGTAACACATACCAAATACATATTCTTGGAGTGGATGAAGTTTTTTGTAAAATCCGTAAGACCCACAGCAGAACAAAAGTGTCTACTTATTCTGGATAATCACGTTTCCCACCGATCTTTAAATATGTAGGAGTACGCTTCTCAAAATACTGTGGCTATCCTCTCTGTACCTCCGCACTGCACACACAAACTGCAGCCACTGGATGTCGCAGTAGATGGACCATTCGGGAAATACTTTGAAAGAGTAGTAGAGAAATGGCAGAAGCAACACCCAGCACAATACATCACCTTATACGAATTAGGCGAAATATTTGGGTCAGCGTATTTACAAAGCGCCTCCCCCCAAAATGCAATTAATGGTTTCAAAAAGACTGGCATATCAGATGGAGATATCGACGTATTTAGCGACATTGATTTTACTCCATCTCAAGTTACTGATAAGAGACATGTCCAGATGAATGAAAATAACGAGCCCATTGCGGATCATCGCACTCCTCAAACTTCACCTATGCCATCGTGTTCCACTGACATTAACCAGCAAAGCATCCAACGTTATGCGGACTGTCGAACTCCTCCAACTTCATCCGTTCCATCAGGTTCCATAAATATCAACAAGAAAACTGTACGTCACACAAATCGCAGTCGTTCAACTTCCCCGCTCCCATCGTGCACCAACCAAGCTGAAAATACTAACACTTGTACTGACAAAACTAATAACGATATAGCAGAATGTTCTTTCACCACGAATTATGCAATAATACCTTTGCCAAAACGGGTACCAAAAGAAACAACAAGAAAGCGAAAAACACAAGTCAGAAATACTGACTTCTACGCCTGTCAAGGAAGAACTGAAAAATAATGATAATAACAAAAAACGAAAACTGCAAAAAAATAAATTACCGGCAGAAATGACGAATCAAAGAAAAACTAAAAATCCGAAATTGATTAAGCCGAAGATGCCTAACCAAATGACACTCGAGCACCCCAAACCACCGGTGAAAATACGGATCCCGAAGAAAATGTACCTTGTCTTGTCTGCGCTGACACATATGGAAACTCTAAATCTGGCGAACCATGGATTGAATGCAATCACTGCCAAAATTGGGCATATCAATTATGTGCAGATTACAATAGTGACATCTACATATATGATCATCAAGTCTTCGGTCTTGAGTTTACTTAAATAACTTTACTATTCGTCACCATGTATAACACTTTAATCTATGGTTTCTTTTGCCCAAATGCATTTTGTATGACGGTTACTCTTGCCCGTGGTAATGGTTCTTTATGCCCAAGCGTTTGGGCAAAAGGAACCAAATTTTATTTTTAGTTTATAATTTTTTCACAAGAAATGTATCTTTCGTTTACTATTTTTAAGAAATAAATTTTATTTTCAAATGCGCATCCTTCATTTTCCCGTCTTTCCTTAGAGTATATAACATCACTGGAGCTTTCGACAAGCTGTCAAACTAAAGTGGTTTTTCTTGCCCAAGTCTCCCCTACGTAGTTGAATACTTCTAAGTCAAGAACATATGCAAAGAAGAATGAACAAAATACTTCACATCCTAATATGAAACTCCACAACGAGAAACATCATTACCGTAGACCGATCAAACACCACATACTGAAGTAGAAATAACATTGGATGAAATAACAACTGAAGTGAGTAAATGAAAAAAACAGGAAATCTCCAGGTCCTGAAGGTGTACATAATGAATTCATTGAGTATGGAGGAAAAGAGCTAACGAATGAATTACAGGTATTATTTGAAAATATTGTAAAACAAGGCAAAGTGTCAATAGAATGGAAGCTAAGTACAACAACTCCTACATTCAAAAAGAGCGATAAAAACAACCCCAAAATAATAGAGGTCTATGCCTTCTTAACGCCGTGCTGAAACTACTAACTAAAATTATTCATCAAAAACTGCAAAGTACAGCATAAATTTCAGAGAAGCAACAAGGGTTTAGGAAAAACAGAAGCACCACCGATGAAATATTTATCATACGACAAATTGTACACAAAGCAATCGAATTTAATTGCCCAGTGTATATGTACTTCGTAGACCTGACGAAGGCGTTTGGCAAAATCATACTAAAAGATGTAGTTACCTTGCTACACAAACACGATGTACCAGAAAAATTAATACAACCGTCGATATTAATACTGACAACCAAACTATTGTAAAATCAAATAACATGTCGACAGAGCTAATAAAAGTTTCACTAGGTGTAAGACAGAGATTCTTTAATCTTTAATCTTCTATTTGACCTTATTACGGACCAAATAATAAAGGAAGTACGGAGTATGGGAGGCTATAAAATAGGAAACAAAAATGTTAGTATATTGTGTTATGCAGATGACGCAGTACTACTAGCCATCAATAAAGATAATCTGTAAAGGTTATTACACAAATTTAATATAACTGCAAAACAATATAATATGGAAATATCAAGAAAAAAGACAAAAACCCTAGTACTGTCCAAAGAACCTCTGCGTTGCAAACTAGAGTTGGAAAACATAATCACACAAGTGATCAGTTTTACGTATATGAGGATAGTGATATCAAGTGATCGAAATCTATTAAGAGAAACACAAACGCAAGCCATGAAAGCATTAAAAATATCGGGTTGCCTAAGACAAAACATATGGAGGAACAAGTACATTCAGGCTGAAAGCAAAGTAAAAATTTATAAGTCCACAGTGCGTCCTGTGCTAACATGCGCAGTAGAGTCACGTGCCGAAACCAAAACGACAAAACAAAAAATGAGGACAGTTGAAATGTAAACATCACGCTCAATCCAAAGAATCACCTTACACCACCGGAAAACGAATTTATCTATGTGAAATGAGTGCAAAATACAAGATGTCGTCAAATAGTCCAAAGAAGGAAAGAATAAATGGAACGAACATTCCAATAGAATGTCAGACCAGAGATTGGTTAAAATAATCAGAGACCAAAAACCCCTAGGAAGAAAACCAGTAGGAAGACCCCTAAGAGATGGAAAGAGAACTGGATATCGTTGTTCGTAGAATAAACAGGAGAAATCATAAAACACGCAGAAGAAGAGAAGAGGAATAAATATTAGCCTATATAAGTTCAAATACAACAACAGGCAACCCGGCTTTGCATATCATATTTGTATATCAACAACTGAAAGATTTTGAGAATTATCATCAGCATATACTAAATGCATACAGAGAATATTGTGTTTTAAAACAAATAGCTTGTAGAGCTGTCCGGCGAGTATTGGCGAACAAACAGTGGCGAGTAAATGGAAACGAGCAAGTGAGCTGATATACAGTCATGTTTGAAGAAATTGAACATTCCTGTTAACCCTCATAATACTATGGGATTACTGGAGATCCCATGCGTAATTTGAATGTATTTTTCTATTAAATTTTTTTACTTAAAATTCTGAAAAAGTTTTACATTTCCTAAAATATTGTTTTCTAAGTTTAGCTCGAGCACAATTTTTGTAGCTTGCATAATTTTGCAAAAAATGAAAGAGTCACACGTAATACCATTGGGGTCCCAGTGACCCCAGTTATTAAATATGCTATTTCATCGTGCCTCTACTATTTTTTCATTTATTTTGATATTTTCCTCAGGTCCAACTGTTTTTTGAGAATGAAGGGTTTTGTAACGTGTTTTTTTTTATACGGTGCTTCCCCGGATTCTGTGCGAGTAATAAAATTTCATTGGTGTTTGCTGGGAATCCCTCAGTTTCCTACATCTCTCTGCATGCCCAGTGCTTCTCCTGATTCTTTCTATGTGTTGAAAACTCTGTGTTCATACAATTCGTATTGGTCTTGCTCATTCATGCAGTAATCATGGCTGGAAGGAGTTCGGTTCGCGTAACTAATGAGGGTGCGGAAAATATTTTATTACAGTGTCTTGAAGAATGTAACAGTGATAGTCAAGTTGACGAGGATGTTACTGCCAATTCAAATGTCAGTGATGAAGAGGGGTTTGCTGAAGTACGATTATATGGTACTGCAGGTCGAAAAATAAACTTGAAAAATGGTACGTAGTGCCACAAACACAAAGAACGGGGCAACAACCAATACGCAATGTTATGCATCAAAAAGGAGGACCTACCAGATATGCCAAGCAAAATGTGGACACAATTTGCAGTAGTTTTCGCCTATTTTTTTAGAGATAATGTTGTAAACCACGTCGTTCAATAGACTAATACTGAAGGTCAACGAAAGCATGGAGATTTATGGAAAAATCTGGATCGCGAAGAGTTTCTCCGCGCCAGACCTACTCCATGCCAGTAGGTGGGAAGGATTTTATGAGATAGGGTGGGTTCAGGTGGGGTGTTGCACCGCGTTAGCATGTCTGCAATGCATACCGCAAGACAGCGCTACTGCAACACCAGGTAGTTAGTAAGATACGCATCAATGGGGCTTTTGAGTACGTAACCGAGACCGTTATGCGATTATGCTTTTGACCCTAATAAACTTTGGTATCAAAGTTTCACATTGTTCGTATCTCTTATCTATCTATTGCTCTAAGGTAACAGTTTCCATCTATCTTAGTTTCTTAATAACTAGTAACTTAATATTAACCCCAAATCGCATTTTTCCACTTAATTTTAATGTCGACTCTCTTCTTTTTCCTTCTTTTCCTACCTTCCCCTCTGCAGTTGTCGGCTTGGAATCCATCGCTTTCTTTCCCACTGGTACTTGTTTCGTTCCTTCTCCTTTGTTTTCCCCTTCCTCACCCTCTTACTGCTTCTTCCTCTTCGTTATCCTGTTCTTCTTCAGTCGAATCTTGATCGGATTCTTCAATCAGTACGTATACTCTTCTTACCTCTCTTCGAATATCCTCTTTTCTTCGTGCCCAATCCTCCCATGTCTGTTTAGGTATGCCGGTGTTTTGGATGTCCCTCTCCAGTGATGTATTCAACGTGTAGCATGGTCTTCCGACCTTCTTTTCTTCTGTTTGCAGGGCATAAGCTTGCTGTAGAGGATGGTAGGCAGGTCTTGTTTTCTTAAGTTGAAGGTTTCCTGTTTGAGCTGTTCCCGCGGTGCTGTGCCCCCTGTGTTTTGATCTGCTATCGGGTGAATAAACAGTTTCCATCTCCTGGCATTTTCCGCAACGTCAGTTTGTGTCTGTCCGTAAATACTGTTCCCAGCTCCATGGCTGGTATTGTGTTTCCTGATTTTGATAATTGCCGTGGGTTCCCTGTTGTGTAGTCTTCCGTGTATATCTTCCTACCATCCACCTTACTGGTTCTGCGTGACCGCACCCCGTAATGTTAGATATCGGACCTACCTAATTTGCGGTCTCTAAATTAAGTTAATTAAGTTAATTTTAAAATAAAATAAAATAAAATAAATGAAACCAAATAAATAAAATTAGATTAAATGAGATTAACGTTTACAATTCATTTATTACGTTAAGAGGTTACAATTGCCCGAGGTCCGTAAAATAGATAGGTTGCCTCGTAACTCTCGAGGGGCGTGGTCTTATGCAGGGGATGCACGTCATCCAGCCTGCTGCTGCATGCATCCGGGCTCAGTTGCGTGAGTTACAGTTTGGGTTGTAGGTTGGACAAGTGTTAAGTTATATTAAGAACAAAGTTTTATTGTGCAGTTTAGTTATAAGTGTTTCTTTTTTTTTGTTAGTAGTTATTTATTTTAGTGGTTCATTTAGACGAAGTAAATTCAGAAGTAAGTAGGAACATTTATATTTTTTAAGAATTTATTATTAATAAGTCTAAATATATTGACTTTTAGATGCCTGGAAAGATATGTAGCGTTGCTGTTTGCAAAAGCAATTCGCATTTGGCAGAAAAAAATGGTGAAAAAATACGCTTCCTTAATTTTCCCAAAGACAATCAACTGAGAAAGGAATGGGTTCGAAGATGCCACCGGAAAGACAAGTTTGATCCCAAAAATAAGAGAATTTGTAGTAAACACTTTTCGCCTGATTGTTATGAAGATGCTTTGAAAGCGAAGCTCATGAATGAACTACCAAGAAAGCTGAAAGCTGATTGTAAGTAAAATATTTAAACTAATTTCGGAACGTGTTAAAATGATATTATGTATAGTTGTGATGCAATAAATTTTTATATGTGAAATCGTTGATTATATTTGTTTCTATATATTTTAGGTGTTCCATCATTATACTTGTTGCCTGAAAAATTGAGTACTGAATTGCCTCAAACATCAAGAACTGAACGGGCGCTTATAAAAAAGCAAAAAGAGCTAGTAAAAGATTTGTTGACCACTTCATCTATTGAGGAAAAGCAAATTGAAGCTACTGTTGCAGATCTACCTTCAAGTAGTAAAGAAACGCCCTACGAAATATTATTAAGAAACTATCATGCTGCCATAAAAGAAAATGAAGATCTAAAAAAGAAGCTCGTTGATAATGAAGCTCTTCTGAAAGAGAAAAATTTAGAATTACAACATATCATTAATAATTACGAAGGTCGTATTGATTCCAAAGTTCAGGAGTTATTTTGCGATTTTCTTACGCCTAATCAAATAAACATTATTTTAAAGAAAAAAACAAAAGCACGTTGGACCACAGAAGAGATATCCAAGGCATTTACCATACGGTATTTTAGTAAACGCTGTTATATCTATTTAAGACAAACATTAAAATATCCACTGCCTGGGATTTCAACTCTACAACGTTGGGCTGGAAATATAAACTTGCGAAGAGGTTTATTAAAAGATGTTCTTAATGTAATGTATATTGCTGGTAAGTCAAAAGACAACTTCAAAAGAATCGTAGTCCTTTCATTCGACGAAGTTAAAATTTGTTCAACTTATGAGTATGACCAAAAAGAGGATGAAGTTGTTGGACCACATGCATACATGCAGGTAATAATGGCGAGAGGCCTTTTTGACAATTGGAAGCAACCAGTCTTCATAGCCTTCGACACAAAAGTAACCAAATCTTTGTTAGAGAATGTGATCACAGAGTTACATAAAATAAATTACAACGTTGTTGCTTGTGTGTCAGATTGTGGGGGAAGTAATGTTGGGCTTTGGGGGACATTAGATATTAATGTGGACAAAACATACTGCTTGCACCCAGTCACTCAACAAAAAATTTACTTTTTTGCGGATGTTCCCCATATATTAAAGTTAACACGTAACTGGCTTCTGGATACTGGGTTTATTTTAGAAGGGGGGATAATAATTAATAAGCAACCACTCCATAAATTAATAGAAATTACAAATTCTGAAATAAGTTCCTGCCACAAGCTCACTCCGTTACATTTAACTTGCGAAAGAGCACAACGCCAGAATGTCCCATTGGCTGCTCAGCTACTTTCTCATACCACAGCTACAGCTTTAAGGAGATACCTCCCTGGAGCCAATAAAGAATTGGCAAGAAATGTAGCAGATTTTATTGAATTAGTAAACAGTTGGTTCGACATTCTAAACTCTTACACACCTGCGGCTTCCATTCTGGCAAAGCAACCCTACGGTAAGAATTTAGAGGCTCAGAACGAAGCATTAGATAAGGCAAAACGCACATTTTCGAAAATGATTTGTACCTCTAAAAAATCTTTGCAAGCATTTCAAAAAGGTTTAATAATTTCAACTTCGTCACTACAAGGGCTGTATAGGGATTTGGCTGAAGAATATAAAATAGCATATATCCTAACCCACAGGTTAAACCAAGATTGCCTCGAAAATTTTTTTTCGCAGGTGCGTAAACTTATATTTTTACTGTATAATTGTCGTATAAAAAGCTCATTTTGATTTTTAGCTAAGAACAAAAGGTGGCCTTCATGACCACCCTGCACCTTTAAATGCCTTGTATAGAATCAGAATGATTCTTCTTGGAAAAAACCCAGGTATGGTCCAGGCACATTCAAACATTTTGGAGTCACCAGAAGCAGAGCGAGATGAATATGTGTTGGCTAGTGCTTTGGAAAAAGCCGATATTAAAGGACAATGGCAGGAAGCTGATAATCTAGACCCAGAAAGCCAAGAGGAAGATAATTTAAGCATTTGCTCTAGCAGTAGTACGTCATCTTCACTGTCAAATTTTCCTAAATTAGAAGGTATTGCAGAGAAGGATGGTTTGGTATATATTGCTGGATACTTGGCAAAGAAGTACCAGAAAGAATATCCACACTTGGGAAATTACACATACAAGGATAGTGATATAAATCTCCGTTCACCTGCAGCGCCTTCTTGGGTACAAAATTTATCCTTCGGAGGATTAACCCAACCATCTGAGGAATGGCAGAAAAACGTTCAAGACATGGAGAAATATTTCAAAATATTTCACAAAGAAAATGCGAGGAACGGCAATAAAATCGTTCAAAGGACTGCAAATTTTATATCAAGGAAGGTGGAGGGCATTCCTAAACCATTAATAAAGTCGTTTTCACGGCAGAGATTGTTCATGAGAATTAAGTTTCTAAATACTCAAACAAGGTTAGGCAAAAGAAAATCAGAAAGTGATGCCCATAGAAAATCTGCTAAAAAAATAAAGAAGACCGTAAACTAATCAACCATTAACTGTTTTATACAATGACAATAAATTTTTGTAACTGTTTTAGTTAATTTATTTACAATAACATCCCTAAAATACTTAAAACACTAGGTACCTAAATATGCATTTATGTATATTCATCAACTTGTAATATATAGGTAAGTAGTTTACTTAACAAATCAATTAAATTTGTGTAATAAGAGTAAATATCACAGCCAAAGTGCATACTTCGTTACCTACGGGTGGCGAGTAGCAGGCTGGATGACGTAGCACTTGCTGCGCTGCTATTGGTCGAGAGTTATGAGGCAACCTATCTATTTTACGGACCTCGACAATTGCCTACAACCGTGCGAATATCTGGACACTATCTGATTCACGATGAAATGCAGTATATTTATACGCAATGCAAATCCACAATCAAATTTTACTTAATTGCATGTGTTCAAAATCGACGGATTTACTATTATCCTGCTTATTAACTACACAGCACCGCGAATTTTTAAAGACTGTCTAATTCACGATGAAATACAGTAGATTTACACACAATGAATACCAAAAGTCAAATTTTACTTTCTTGCATGCGATCAAAATCGACTCATTTTTATATATATTAAATCCGACTAGACTACAATACTAGCTTACTTTATCACTTAACTTTTCTCTACTTCTCTCCCTCGTTTTTGCTGCTTTTTCCCGTTGTTCTTGTTGACCGCTAACCCTTCATCTTTGATCGGTCAGCCGATAGAGCAGGTGGTCACAGGCTCGCCTGACTGTTCTCTCACCCTCACTTCAGTTACTTGGCAATTTCCACACAGAAATAATTCCCGATTTATTATTATTTATTTAATTCGTCTCGCCAAGCCACTCTACCCGAGAGAGCCCAAAGCACGTCCGTTCACTCGCTCGTCGCAAACGGGCAATCAAATTGAACTCTTTTCCATAGGCCACCCCGCCTGGGCTCCCTTTACGCACTTTATTTAACGATACGGAGTATTTATTTATCCCCATTTTAGCACACTACACTGAATTAAGTAATAAACTTACTGACAACAAAATGAATGAATTGGCTAACTAAAAACTAAGATAAATAAATGCATCAACTAAGTTTAAACCACTAAACTAGTTGACCTATTCTTATTTAAGAAATAACTAACTAAACTAAGTTTAGCTAAATGAACTAATGAACTAAACAAAATGAATGACTCGAGTAATGCAGAATTAAATTATATAAACGTTTAAACCGCTAAACTAACTGCCCTATTAATTTATTGAAATACACAGAAATAAAAGATATTGGCTTTCAAAACTGAAAAGAAAAAGCCGCAAATAATCATACAATAAAACAAAGTCAGGTGTAGACACCATGAACATGCTTTTCCGAACGTACACCGTCAAAAGGCAAGCAAGAAGATGGCCTGTGACAGTTTTTTATAACATGATAGACATTAGTGCATTGAACTCTTACATTATTTGGTGTCATGTAAACGAAGATTGGAAAATAAAAAAGGTTATAAATGACGAGAGTTTCTCATGCAGCTAGGAAAAGAATCAGTTGCTACTGGAAGAATACAGAAGAAGCCTCGACATCACAAAGCCATCCGCAAGAAACTAAAAAATTAAAACGTGGTAGATGCTGGAAATGCCCCAAAAATTTGGACCGAAAATATTCTAAGCGCTGTCAGAATTGCAATCGATTTGTTTATAATGTCCATTAAACAATTACCTGCTATGAATGTCAATTTGACGATTCGCAATGCCGATGCCGTTACTATCCTTTAAAATAATTTTCTAAAATTGTATAGTATTACAAGACTTGCAAATTTGTTAAACACATTTTTGTATGAACCTGCCTATATCAAATTTACATATTTTTTCATAAATATTATACGACTGTCTAGTAGAAAGCTTTGGCACTGGTATAACGTGTTGCAAAAAAATTTGGCATTATGAGGGTTAAAACGGATCGATTTTGTCACAGTTTATCATGACCCTGTGTTGAAACGTATTGAAATAAGCGAGGCGTCTTATTTGAGATTAACATATCGGTTCAGCAAAAAAAGTCACCAACTAAACATCTTTCTTCAAACTATGATGAACTTCCATCATAACTTTTATCGCTTAAAAGTAGTAAGGTCGAATATTCAAACTAGGCACTCCAAATCTCGTATGTGTCTGTTTATTTACCATTGACTTATAACAATAAAGTAAACAACTGTCTTTGAAACAATGTCGGCTCGTAGAAATATTGATCATATGACCTAATGTTACCAGGTAAATCAGGTTAAAGCAAAGTAAAAGCGGGACTTACTGAAGTCTGACCATTAAAACTATATAGGTATTTCATAAAACTAAATATCTGTTAGAAAAGTAAACACGGATTTGCAATAAACATTTTTATTTAAAGCATCATTTAACCTTCTTGCATTTATAGCAATAAGGCATGCTCCAATGGTATTTCGAATTGCAAAATTAGCCTGTATTCTACCTCCTGAAATGTTATTTTTTACCCGCCAAAGATGTTACGTTGCAAAACCTACCTACAAAATTTGAAGAAATTGCAATACCGAATCTGCACGTATTACCTCAAACATTAATTTCCTGACTAGTTTTTCTTAAGGCTAGCCCACCTTAAGACAAAGAAGTAAAATCATAAGTAATTGTCAGTAAAATATTCCACAATTTGAAGTAGACAAATATAAATAATAGAAATATTTTGCTTTTGTCGGCTAAAATTATATAAATAAATCTCAGCTGATACGATGTCGTCATTGTATTGGGTCGCAGAATTGTGCAAGCTCTACAAAGGACTAATTGGCTGTTAAACATACCTTCGTGTTTTTATTAGAAATACTTTCTTCTAGCTCCAGAAATCATTGATTAAATTGACACTAAAAGTAAATAATTCTCGTTTGCTAGATATATTTAAGTATGCAAACGACCTCAAAGGACGATTATTATAAGGAACAAATTAAATAATTAGTATTCAAATTGTTTAAACTTTCTTGATCTTACCGTTAATAAATAAAAAACTATGCAAACATTTTTCCACAGTTTAAAATGATTTCATTCCTTTGTCTTATTTGTTTATCCTTCATTTAGCTAATTATCAGTGCAATTGTAATTTTATTCTTGGACATTCAAATCAAATAAATATAATTTCATTACATTAACTGTTCATATTATTAATTTATTTATAAATTAAAATTTCGTCGTTTAATTACTAGCAGAATAATTAAACTAGAAATGTTCAGAAATGTATACACAACAGCTCAATTAGTCCTACATTTTAAAAGAATATCTCTTTATGGTATTGAAAAGTTGTCACAGCAAAAGACCTTAAAATTGTAAAGTCCGAAGAAACACATTCAATAAATTTCGTAATTATTATGACCTGAATTTTCCAGGAAGGAAACTCTCGTGGCCATTTTGTAAGGAAACCCGGATGAGCCAATGATAAAATTGAATGTAACATTGCGACGAATGCTACAATGTAGCGTCGAGACGCTTCGGATTGGCGCCAAGGCCACAAATGGAGTGCTTTTGAAACCCGATACAGTTGCGCAGTGAATCTTCAGGTTAGAAATTCCTGCACACGTAAATGAAAAGGCCAAGTTCACTACAACCGAACGTTATATATTTTTTATTGCTAAATTTCGAAAAAATGTCATACAAATTGCACCAGAGCATCACTACAAATTGAAAAATGTGTGCTAGTTAATGATTTATTGGTCGTATTTGATTGCCCTGATTGCGAACGATAGTGGGTGCACTTTCAGTAACTCGTAAGTTAGTAAGTTTGAAATATGTCAGATGTAAGTTATGAACACGCAATAAACTCATGTACTTATATGGACAGTTCAACTAATGTTTAAGAAAATTTACTTCAATCAGTGACTTTTATTAACAACCGAACCGTCTAAATGTCTTCCATCTAGTACATATTCACAGAAAAAGCTAGCTTAGTTACACTGCTATACTAACGAAATGCTCTAAATCTGAGATATTTGAATTGCTCTTGCATTGCTTTCTTACTTTCTAACATCAGTTCATTAATAACGGGTGACTTTAATAAATATTGCTTGAAAGTTCAAATGTAGGTGTATTTTCAGTACATATTGAACTCTGATATCTTTCTGAATTTCGTAATATCTTTGTAGATTGATTGATCGACCGTATTGGAAATCATAATCGAAGTTGATTAAACTGGTAGAATTAGACAATAAACACAGTCGAAAATTTTCAAAATACAACCGATTTCCAAAAAACTCGTGGATTATAAGGCGTTTTCGTGACAAAGTGGTGTTATATGTTAGAACTGTGGATACTAAGTATAATTTTTCTCTAATTATCTTTCTTTATAATAGACTAACCATGCTGATGAACATCGATTTTGATACTAGAGTTGTTAATTCATTATTATTATAGCGAGTATTTGCCGCTATTGCCGCTTCTCGCATCCCAAGCGCCATCGGGTTCCGTCGTTCTACTCTCCTCGTAATCCTCTCTTTTCCATTTCACTTTATATGTTATTTATCCATTTCTTCTGAGATCTCCCTCGTTTATTTCTTTGTGCTTTTGTCATATTCTTTCCTCTGCCTATTTTCATCATTATGTCTTTATCGTCTTTTCCATCCTCGCATATTGTAACTCCCAGATATTCATACTTACTAACACTTTTTATTGTTCCGTTGTCTAGCTCTGTATCTTGTCCTCTTCCTCGTGACCATATACTGCGTCTTTTCTGTATTCACCTCTAAACCCCACTTATTGTATTCCTCTATCAATTTATTTAGCATGTATATCATATCCTACTGATCTTCTGCGATAACTGTTTGATCTTCTGCAAACAGAATCGTATATATCTTTCTTTTGGGCTTCCATCCAGCCATATTCCCATCGGACTGCATTTTCTGATCCAATGTTTTAAGGCGGCACACAGGTAAATTTTAAAAAGGCTTGGGGAGAGGCAGCATCCCTGTTTTACTCCTTTCGAAGGCGAGAATGGTAAAAAGGTTTGATTGTCTAGTTTTACGACACCTTGGTTTTCTCTGTATAATGTTTTTACTGCGTTTATGCACACTTTATTCATGCCTGCTGGTTCTAAGGTAATCCATAGTTTCTGAAGGGGGACGAAATCAAATGCTTTTCTTAAATCTATAAACGTAACATGGAGTTCTCTCCCTTTTCCCATATTTTTCTCTGCTAAGTGTCTTAAAGTAAATAAATTATCTGTACACCATCTTCCTGGTCTAAAACCGCTTCGCTCTTCTATTTCCTTAGTTTCTTTCTCCATTCTTGCTTTAAGGACTCCTCCATATAATCTTCCAACGGCCGACGTTACGCTAATTCCTCTATAGTTCCCACAATCGTTTCTATTTCCTTTTTTGTAAATCGAATTTATATGAGAAATTTTTCAATCCGTTGGTATGTTTTCCCCATTTAGGCATTTATTAAATATATTACAGATTATCTCTAGCGCTCTTGTTGTGGCATGTTTCAATAGCTCGATAGGCAGATAGCCTGGCCCTGGTGCTTTATTATTTTTCATCTTTAACTATTCTACAGTAATTTGTTCTATTTCACTTTCCTCTACTTCCTCTGCATCTAGTTGTGTGTCCAAAAATTCTATTCGATTCTCTGTCAGTAGTTCACTACAGTAGTCTTTCCATGACTCCGTTTTTATTGGCTTGATTGTTTTGCTTACTTTGTATTTTTTCTTAAGCTGTTTATAGTTTTCCAAGCTTCTATGGACCTAGATTCTGCTATCATTGAGTTTATTTGTCCGTATTTCCTGTCCCATGCCTCATTTTTCCACTTTTTTATTTCTGTTTTAACTATGTATCTATATCGGTTATATTGCTTGCGATCTTCGTCCTCCTTTGTGGCCCGGTATTTAAGATACAACCTTTTCTTTTCTTCTACCAACTCGCTTTGTTCGCCTGTCCACCAGAAGTTTTTTTGGTCTTTTTTTCTCTTGTTCCAAGGGCTTCCGTTGCTGTTTTATGTAATTTTCCTTTTAATTTTTCATACATTTCTTGTGCCAAGCCCGTTCTGTCTTTTTCTAATTTTTGTGCTAGTCGTATTTTGTAGAGAAAGCTAGTGGATTCATTCTTTAGGCTATCTAGATTGTAGACTCTCTCTGCCCTTCCATCCTGTTTGTCTTCCACTATTTGTTTGTTATATTTTATTTCTATAGGTGACTTAACTAGCAAATGGTCTGACCCACATTCCACTCCTCTCCACATTTTCACGTCAAAGGGTCTATATATAAGTTTTGCTTTATTATAATATAATCTAATATAAATCTCAAGTTCTTTTTTGATTTCATGTATATTTATTGATCATTTTATGTTGGAAAAATCCATTTAGGATTTTTAATGAATGTTGTTCACAGAGTTCCAACCATCTTGTTCCATTTTCGTTGACCACATCCTCATCATCTCGTTCAATTATCTTACTGTCCCTGGCCTTCCCTTCAAGTCCCCTAACATGATAATTTCTTGTTTAGCTTTTATTTTACTTAGTTTCCCCGAGAGTTTGTCAAAGAACTCTTCCTTTATGCTTGTATCCGAGTCATCGGTGGGTGCGTATACTCCGATTAGTCTTACGTCACTCCCTTTTATTTTAAAGTCGATTGTTGATATTCTTTCATCTATTGGATTCCAATTTGCTATACTTGCGTCCAATTTCTTTTTTATCGCCACGATCACGCCAGCTTTTGCTCTCTTTGCTTTCTCTACTCCACTCCAAAAGTATTTGTACTCATCTGTGTATTTGTTTCCTTGCCCTTTCTTTTTTGTTTCGCTGAGTACTGCAATGTCAATGTTGTATGTGTGGAGTTCTCTAAAAACGTGTTCTTTTTTTGTGGTTAAACCTTGAATCTTTCAGGATCCTATATTCATTTGCCGTTTTCATTGGTTGTGTCGTTTTCCGTGTAGTCCGTCCAAATTCCGAGGCAGTGCTTTTGGATTTTTAGCAAATTATTTTTTTACGTATGGCAGAGAGCTGGTCCACCGTCACTACCCTCCTTCTTTTCCCGGGCTTGGGACCGGCAGTGACAGTTTTGGGACTACTTAGTCCACCCCTTCACTGCCCCAAGCGGGGCTAATTAATACAAAATGAAATTTAAATAGTGTATATATATATATATATATATATATATATATAATTACCCGGGGGTCCCGGGTTGCTCACATTCGTCGCCCGTTCACGTACGATCAGGAGAGTTAAGGCAGCGTTGGCTCCGGTCAGTACTTGGATGGGTGACCCGAAGGTTGCGTTAACACGGCGCCTCTCTCCCACGAGGATTGATCACTATGGGAGAGTAGATCAACAACCCCCCTCATGGGGAGGCCCTTGCCCAACAATGGGATGTTGCGGGCTAAAAAAAAAGATATATATATATATATATATATATATATATATAATTATTAACTAACGAAGAACAGTATGAAATAATAAAATCGTATAGCTACATTGTTCATAACGCCCCGTAACCGGCAATCGATAATAATTGGAAATAGGTTCTAATCGGTTACCATTAGCTTGTGCAGCTGGGAATTGAGCATAAATAATAACCGGTAGGGTTGCCAGAACTACGGTTTGTAATAACCAGTCTTGACCTATAATCGATCATAACCACCAATCGGTTTCAGCCGATAATCAATCTTAGTGGTAAAAACCCAATATAATAATCGATTACAACCAATAGTTGACCATGGCCCATAACCAGCTGCGATAGTAGAAACTAAATACGATGGTTTTGCATATCCGATCTAAAATGGAATATAACCAGCAACAGCCAATAACCGACAGCAGGCTGCACTTGATTAAACTAGTTTATTTAGTACGCAACCAGTAATGCACCATGATCGATAACCAGCTAAAGTAAAAACTGAAAATCGTAGCTTGCAATAACGGGTCCTACCCTTAATTTATTATAACAGATAATCGATTGTATCCATTAACCGCTAGTGTAGGTAGAAACTCATAATTGCGGTTTTCTACAACAGCTCGTGACCTATAATCGCTCATGGCCGATAACCAGTCAATGTTGTGGAAAATTAAAAACCCATGTTTCTAATAATCGGCGTAACCAATAAACAGTCTTAACTATAGTGCGTTTCAGAATCGCCGTGCAGCATGGATAAGATAGGGCAATGCTTTTCTTATGGGACAAAAAATGACATTGTTGTCAGTATTCGTAATCTTTTAACAATAGCACGTTGGGTTTATTTTGTTGAAATGAGGTAGGTGTCCAGAAGTTCTCAAACAAAAATAATATTAACCAATCAAGATAATAATGTTAAGTTCTTAATTTGTTTTGTTATATACAATGAGGAATTTCTCTTTGTAAACTAATGTGATTTTCAAAATGAATCATACACATGGAGAATAATGACAATACTCAGGAATTTGTTAATGGGTATTTAATTTGTTTAATTACTATAAATTCCTGTTCATACCATGTCTTTACGATATAAGCAAATTATTATTCAAAAAGTTTTAATTGTAAATTGCCATGGAACGCTTGCTTAAGGCAGGTCAAAGTTTTACTAGACGTGAAAAGCAATTGCTGTTAAATGTTATAAATTATCACATTAATAATGAAAGTACTGACGAGTTTGTGCGCGATGTTTTGAAAAAAGTGTCTGAAATGACGGGAGTGTCGGAAAGAGTTCTGTATAACATTAGAAAAGGTTTGCCCGATGGTATTCAATCACCTAAAAAAAAAAGACGGCAGCCCGATACAATATCCACGTCATGAACAATTAAATATTCTGAACGCACATGGAGCCGGATTAGAAGAATTGTGCACCAGTTTTATTTTCAAAATACGCCTGCAACTTTAAAAACTGTGTTAGGGAGGGTACATGAAGATGAAGATTTGCCAAACTTTTCAAAGAACACTATATAGGATGTTAATTGACGCAGGATTTCAATATGAAAAAAGAGAAAGACCCTAATTGCTGTTAGAAAAAGAAGAAATCATGACGTGGCGCCATAGGCATTTACGTGAAATTCGGAAGTACAAAGAAAATAATTACACCAATATATTTCTCGAGGAGTCGTGGTTAAATATTGGGCACAGTGTTGATAGAGAATTGCGGGACACTTCAGTAAAATCCTTCAGGCAAGCATTCGTCCAAGGTTTATCGCCTGGATTAAAGGCATCGACTCAACGCGGACCCTGTTTTGTTTTGCTCAACACGGGAAGCAGTAATGGATTTATTACATTAGCGGAGCTCACATTTTTGGCAAAAAAAAACACGCAAGACTACCACCATGAAATGGACGGCCCACTTTTCGAAAAATGGTTTGAAGACTCGTTAATACCAAAAATTCCCGGGAAAAGCATGGATAACGCATCTTATCATAGTAGGAATTATTTCCAAATAGTTCTTGGAACAAGGATGGACTCAAAGATTGGCTTCGCTCAAAGGATCATCATTTTGAAGAAGATTACTTGAAGAAAGAATTACTGGAAGTAGTAAATACATATAAATATAAGTATGATGCTGGTTATTTAATAGAAAATATCGCTAAAAACACAATGTTACAATTCTTCGTTTACCACCGTATCACTGTGAGCTTAACCCAATTGAAACGGTATGGAGCCAAGTAAAAAGGTATATAGGTGCGAAAAATACTACTTTTAAGGCAAATGACGTTGAAAATTTAATCAATGAAGCATATTCTCGAGTGACACCAGGAAATTGGAGCAACTACGTAGGCCATGTGGAGAAAATAGAAAAGTCAATGTGGGAAGCTGACAACATAATGGACGAAATAGAACCCATAAATATCAATATTAACGCTGGTGATAGTGATAGTGATCTAAATATTTTTAACGACTGTGATAATTAACTATAAAACATGTCGTATTTTTCACAAAATCTTCATAATTTTGTATAATTTATTTTCTCAGTTATGTAATAGTGCTTGCATATTATATCAAGCTGGTAATTGTTTTGTTTCTTTTTTACTCTTATAAATATGTAAATAATAAACAATTAATTGCGCTTAGTAAGAATTGTACTCTCAGGTTTAATAAAATATAAATGTTTTAGAACCACTGAACCTGGCATTTAACAACACGCGTCTTTTAGGGGTTACAATAGCATTAACATACTTCAAACCTTTGTGTGGCGATTACATATGTCTTAAAGATGCCTCACAAATAAGTTTGACAACCTTGTATTTATATCTTCTCCATGCTGCACGGCGACTTTGAAAGGCACTATAGTTGACTAGTTGTCCACAGTTTATATTGGTCAGCTCTCGCAACCGGTTTACCGGTTAATCGCTACAGAACCACGAACAAACAACTTTGTATAACCATACTACAGTTTAAAATTTTCTAGATTAACGTACTGGTAACATTTTTGATAGAAGACCTTTTGAGTTTTAACAAATATTTTCCAGGACTTGCTCTGAAACTGGGTGGTTCTGAAAACCGAAAGTAATTTTCCAAGTACCTTTGACAGCACTTTCAAAGTCAAAGCCTCTAACCGCTAGACTACCGAAAGCCCTAATATGAGGCTTATTTGGGAATTAAAAACCGATCGGCAGTTAATCAAAAGAGTAAAGTTGATAAAAATTTTTTTATGCTTAAATCTTAGATTTACCGCTCCTAACTATTTCTCTACACAGTCACTATTTGAATTTAAACACATAATATATCATGGTAAAAGTTTCTGTATAGCTTAGTTATAGAAAGTTGCCGCCTGAATCAAAAACCAAATTTGTATCGTCGTTTTGAGGTTGTCGTCGGTGAGAAAACGGTTGCGGGTACTTAAAAATTCTTGAGATGCTAAGCTGGGACAATACGCCTTTTCTGTCGCAAAAAAAAGTAGCCATAAGCTTTCGGGTATCGACCGTTTTCTTGAACTTTTGGCTTAGAAGAAACTCGCATGCTTCTGCTGCATTGTTTGTTACTTGGTTTTAATACTTATGTACGAAATTCCACTCTCGTCGCCAGTCACAATGTGATGCCAGGTACTCAACGCCATCAATTTCGTAGCGATGCAAGCAGGTCAGTACAGAGGCCAGTCGCTGGCTTTTGTCAATATCCGTCAACGTCTTTGACATCTCTTTCACACAAACTTAGTAGTGGCCTGTTCATGACAATTTCTTACAGCACCGTAAGTACAATTTGAAGAAACTTTGCGGCCATTTCGGAAATCGTGAAAAGCCAATTTTACCAGAAGGCTTCCGACTTTGTTCCTGATCGTGCACGTTTGTTCGGCGATCTCTGAAATTCCTACACCTTTTCTTCCCTCGTGAAGCCTAGACCATAACCTCGCATATTTGACGATAAATTTTGGCATGGCATCGCTTTCGCTTTTTGCCTACAGATAACGAATTACAGTGCGCATTTCAAACTTGACAATATTTTCAATCGTAGTGTACAGTTTAGCGCTTTATTATACAACTGAATTTAATGACAGGACCACGGTAAAATGAAGTATGGCTAGCTCATCAACCACTAAAGCAGCCCCATTCTACGCCCCTTATTCGGCGGGAATATTTGAACAGTTCTTAATTTCTGAATACGGGTTGTAAATATGGCCAATAGGGAAATCGATTTCCAATGCATTTATACAGGACGAATAAAAAGTAAAAAATTATGAATTTTGGATAATTACGTACATGAGAGAGAATAAAGCCGCTATCCAGTAGTGGGACATAAAATTTGTTACAAATATACATCTAAAAGTGCAGTAAAAGACATAAACAAATACTTAGTAACTCTTGCTTCTAGTATTATAGGGCATAATTTCAACGTTGTATTTTAAAGGAAACATTCTGCGTATTTTTTAGCCTAAAACTGAAAATTTGTTAACTATAAGGTAATTTAATACAATATTAAAATTACAGTGACTTATTCCTCTATTATGAATACACTCAAACCTGCTTCTACACGGATTATTTTTACACGATTTGTAAATAATACGGTTTAGAAAATCACCAAATTGTACAATGGCCTAGCTAAAACTGCATCACGATTGATAATCGAATTTTTTGTCAAGAACAATGAAATCTTAACTAGAAACAAGTGCCAATGTTGTACAAGATGTGAAATACAGAATCTCACAACCGGAAAAACATGAAAAGGATATTCGAATTCCCAGTGATGGTAGTGATTTTATAATTTTACACAAACGAGTGTGGGTACAACCAAAGAGTTACAGCGAATAAATCATGTTATTATATATTTGCTGTAAATCTTATGCATGTTAAATTTTTTATCTAACTTTTATGCCCACTTTTTTAATTCTTTATTATTCTTTCAATGCGTTATTTAATTTACAGAATTTATTAAATTTGTTTTACAGACCTATATTCTGTCATATCTTATAATACCTTCATAGTAACAAAATAAAATACGAAAATAAAACTAACAAATTAATATTTTATGACCTCTTTATCGGATTAATTCTACTTTTTTTCGATGTAAGGAACTAATCTTCTAAGTTTCTATATAGGCTGTATATATTTTTATACGGATTTTTCGGAAACCAATCTACCGTGTAAAAACAGGTTGCTGAATTTTCAACAGCGTGTAGTGAACTTCTATCTAATATATAAACTCCTGGACAAAATTAACACACTACTTTATTAAATTTAATTAATTACAATATTATAATGAAAATTACGTGAAAGCTTATAAATTAGGTTTGTATAATCGTTTGTGAAAGAGATCAGCGAAACATGACCTCACATTATTGATTTAAGAACTTTTTTGTTGAAAATGCGTGAAACATGAAAACAAAAAAAATCGAAAACAATAGAATTAATGGATTCAATGAAACATTAATATCGTATATGCCCTCCTCTACTCCTAATTACCGCATTCATGCGCCTGGGCATGCTGGAGATTTTCAATAATTTCCTGGGGAATATTCTCCCATTCCGCAATTACTGCATAAACCAGTTCATTGTGGTTGGCACGTAAGGGTATACGACTCTGAACCTTTTTTTAAGAGCGTCCCATAATGCTCTATGGCATTTAAATCGGAATTATTAGGTGGCCAATCCATTGACGGAATATCAACAGCATTCATGTAGTCTATAACCTATATTCTTTGAGGCTTTTGCGATTTCTCGAACTGTCAATATTACAATTTACTTTCGGCTTAGACCGCGTCTTCATTTGGGAACTACACCCAGCATTATTAGATGAGGACCGACCTGTAGCTTGTCTGCCTTTACAAGCATTTGCTCTAAAAGTTTAAGCAATATTTGTGTGTAGGCCCTGTCTGTCTAAACAGGGCCGTGTGCTTATATTATTCAAACCTTGGGGCGGACAAGGATTTGATCTTGATGTATTTTGTTTGCCAGGACAATAATACTTAATCGGCTTATACCTGTTAGCTGTTTGTGAACCCATACAAACTAACTTTTCGCAAGACATTGCAGCTTGCATTTTCAGAGTGAATAGAACACTGGAACAGCAAATGCTTGTAAAGCCAGACAACCTACAGGTCGGTTCTTACCTGATAATGTTGGGTGTAGTTCCCAAATGACGACGCGGTCTAAGCCGAAAGTAAATTGTAATATTGACAGTGTATAACATGTCTAGGCACGTGGGGACGATCATTATCTTGCATGAATAAAAAATTGGGTCCCACAAAAGGAGCAAATGGCATTACATGTTCAACTACTGCGTTTTCCAGATAATAATCCGCATTCATGGACCTTGCACGTATAGGGACCAACTCTGTGCGACCATTAAAGCAGATTCCACCCAAAAATATTATAGATCCACCATCAAACGGGTGCCTTGGAGAGATATTGCAACTTACAAAACTCTCTCCTCGTCTCCTCCAGACACGCTCACGTCCATCAGGAGATACGGCGCTAACCCTCGTTTCATCTGATATATGTATAGACCTTATAAGACCTTCTTCCAATCATTAACAGTTCAGTGTATATGATTTCTGACAAAGCGTTATCTTTGAATTTTGTGGTCTCTGGTGAGTAATGGTCCCTTTGCCGGTCTTCTGCTGTTTAATCCAGCTTCATTTAAACATCTTCTGACTGCTCGAGACGATATTACAAGATGGCGAACAGCTACAAGCTCATTTTTTAGCACAGTACTAGTGATTCTCTTGTTTCTTAGAACGGATTCCCTAAGAAAACGCTCGTCCCTTCGTTTGGTACGTCGTTTTCACCCATGCCCTGGCCTTCGAATGAGAGATCCTGTCTCGATAAATCGTCTAACTATGCGACTTATGCTGGAATGATTTCTTCCTATCACATTAGCAACATAACGCATCGAGTATCCCTCATCCAGCAAACTTGATGCTCTTACTGTCTCCTCTACTAATAAATTTCTTGGGCGATTCATTATTCAAGTTTAAAACACTCGTAACTGATACAATTGATAACAAAAAAAACTTGAAGTCTAAAGATAACTTGTCTTAATAAGCAGTTTCCGTATATATGTTAAATCAATTTTTGGTAAAAGTGACTTTAACTGACGATTGTCATCTTAAAACGAAACATTTCTTGATAGCATTTTTTTGAAATTTGAGAGGAGGTCAAAAGGCTACTTGCAAAACAGTTACTAAACTAAAAATTATCAATACCTTGGAATTTAAAAAAAATATATATAATAGTGGTGCGTTAATTTTGTCCAGGAGTTTATGTATACCAACTTAATTCAAGAAAAACGTATTATTTGCCGAATAAATGTATTATTCATTTTGGATTTATGCTTTAACTTTTTCTCTTTTAATAGACTGTCATTGGTTTTTGAACTTATTAATCACTTACGAATTTAAGATTTATTTGGATCTTTTTATACTTGTGCCATATATCTAATAAATATACCTAATAGAAACAAGAATGATTTGTCATTGTGTCTTGTACATATCTTTCATCACAGCTTTAGTTGATGAGACTACTAACAGATTATGATTCGAGTATTTTTACTTAATTGGTTTTTGGCCATTTAATATTTGTCTTCTTCTTCTTCTTCTTCTGATTATAGACCAATGGCCTGTTAATTACCTACAATGCAGTAGGTTCTATGAGCCCTCTTCGCACGTATGCCGGGCAGGATGCTAGCCTAACCCGTGGAACAGACAAGAGAAGTTCCACTATATGGTTTACGATTGTCAAAGATGTTTTTATGACAACCGGTACCAACGGTTTTACGTGCCCTTTGAAGCACGACCGGTTGCATAATACTACTATATTGATTCACCAATCCAAGTACTGACCAGGGCGTATTGTGCTTGTGACTTAATATTTGTAAATGTAATTATTTACTATGATTATTAAGTGTACATAGTAATTGTAAGTAATTACCTTCCTTTCGTCACAGTAATTATTGTACTTTACCTATTATATTTATTAACTAGATTTTTAATGTTAAGTTTAGTTAAAATTATATTTCCCGAAATATTTTCCCTAATTGACTTCAAAATTTTAGAAAACATGCTTTGTTATTCTTAAAACTTATTTCAGATATATTTTATTCCAACCAATCTCCAATTTGTAACAGACATATTTTACCATATTAAAACCGTATCGGCTGATGAATTTAGGTTCAGCAAACTGAAACTACCATCTTTTACTTTCCTTGCTAAAACCTGCAAGGCAAATACTTGCGGAATGTGGATGATATTTATGATTAATAAAATATGTAGTCCATAAAAGAAAAACCTTACGAAAACAGGTGAATGGATCCAGTAAGCCAGAACTACTTTTAGAATTAAGACTTAACATTACATCTAAACAGCTTATTAATACGTTTTTTCATATTATTATTAGCCTACCGTTAAAATAAGGACCGTTTCAAGGACAAACTGCGTTGACATCGATACTCGTGTTTACTTAAAATATTAGAGAATTTAGATCGGAACGCTAATTTTTAAACAGCAAGAAATACCCAACGCCTTTAACAGACCATGTTAGGAAAAGGGAATTATTTTAATAAATCATGTCATGATTGGTTTTCCCTTGTATCATTTCTGACTCAAAAGTTGTTGCATTCGTTACCTTAAATGCATAAGGTGTGCAGAAGTATGCGTTTTTATAAAATAGCATTTTAATTTCATCAAGCCTGACCTGAAACTTCCATGGTGAGTACGTACATTACGAAAATAACCATCGAGCTAATTTATTTGCAATGAATAATAAACTTTCGATCTTTTCGGGTCTCCAAAGTATTCGCAACCGTAATGTGACCTATAAAACTACTTATTTATAAATACCGCAGCGTAAATGCAATCTTGTATACCAACAAGAATTGCATGTGCTTGAAGTTATATAAGCTACACACTTTAATGGCCCATTGAATTGCGTGTAAGCAGTTTAAGTGCAAAACATAAAGAAATAAATGCCTGAAAAACTTTATCCTAACTTGCATACGGGAGGTATATTGAAAACGAAATGAAATTTGGATATCTAGGTTATATCTACAAATCAAAATTTACGAAAGGAAGAAATTCTCAGTCTCACTCTGAAATCAAATTCCACCACTGCTATACGAATTACAATTATTTACGTACATCACGTATCAATTTAAAGTATACACTAAGCTGATTCCAGGAGGCGCCTTCTAATTAAAAGTAGGAGGACACATACTTGCACAGAATAAAAATGCATCTAGAAAATCAAAATATTGACTTAAAACATGTTATTGATTTAAACATTAAATCAACAGTTTGTAACATCTAAAGTAGGTATCAACGAGGAAAGCTTGCGACCAACTGTATGAGAAATATTTTAATGAAGAAAATAATACGTATTCAGCATACCACGAAAGCCCATACTGTTTCATAACTAAAGGAACGCTTTAATATAGTACTGTGTTACAACATGCTCTAATTGAGATATCTTAACCTATTGCTAATTATAATAAAGCTTATTTCAGCTAGGTACCCTATAAGAAAATAGCTTGTTTAACTACATATAAATCAAATACGAGGTAAATTAGTGTTTACCATCTTGATTTTAGCTTCGTAAAGCTGTACAACTTGGTTCCTAGATAGCAAAGCTGGTTGTTTTGGTTGATATCGATCTTCAAAAGGCCCAGTGGACACTTTTCAACCTTATTTCTTCATTCTTGAGCTGTAATTTTACAAATATAACTAAAAATGTAAAGATTTTGACAGCTTTATACTAAAATGTAAATTTGTGTATTTAATACTTTTCTTTTGAGAAAAAATATGTTTGTAGTAATGTACTTATGTATGTGAGGAAGGTTTGTGTTAATCCTGGTTAACATTAAAGTTGTTTTCAATAATTTATTTATAATTTATTATCATAAAATTATTTGTCAATTTCCAAACGCTTTATCAGAAATATGCCGTGCGAGATATCCATATTTTTGTAATTTTGTTGTAGTTTTAGTGATAAGAATGCTATTTCACTTTATTGATATTTCTATTTAATTTGGTCAAATGCTTAATCCTGATTGGAGGAGCCCTTTGGGGGATACAAAAATTCATTTGTTTGTAGTGGTTGTTAGGGAAATCGCTACAAAACGATGAATTTTGTCTTAAGAACAAAAAAGTAACAGTTTGACCACCAAGCTGAAACCATGTTATTTTGCAGCTCCGCTAAATTTGTGTGTATAAGTTAGTGTTTTTGATTAAAAATAAATGTGTTAACGTTTATTTACGTATTTGAAGTGTTTTCTTCCACTTACGTTCGAGAGTTAATATAATAAATGTAAAAAAAAATCAAATTTTATGGAAGAATCGAAAGTGGCCTCAGTCGACCGTCATTTTTTAATCATCTTTTGTTGATGGGCTGAATTTCAATTTGACTTGACAAGTTTAACAAAAACGTCAATGTCACTTGTGGAAAATTTGGAATCTACAAGAAATAATTAAAATTTAATTAAATATAAATAAATAATATGAAGTGCTTCGAAATAATAAAATGAAGAATTAAACTGCGAGAAGACATTACAATACGGAATTTTACCTAGAAACAATTTGGAGGTTAAGACCTTCAATTCATGAATATAAATTTATAATCAATTAATAGTGTATCCTGTTTGGAGAGAAGTGTTGAGAGCTGAATTTACTTACGTGTGGCCGAGATTTGGATACAACAAACAACAATTATCAACAATAATTTCTATGTTAGCTTTTTTCTTTGTTGTTCCTTATTAGGTTATCTATGTATACTACTTTAATATAAATAAAGATTTGTTTTTATCTAATAAATGTCCTTCGTGTTACAACTATCCCTTTTCGTGTTACAATTGTCCCAAATGTAACAAGTGTCATAGATACCAAAAACATTTTTTTCTTGTCGTACAAATGAATTCAATTATTAAAGTATACAGGTAAAACATACACTAAGTTAATTATGAAAGGTAGTACTTCTAAAGTGTTTTTTCCTAGGTGGGATAATTTTAAATAAGAAGTGTTGCAGTTGTCCCCGGTCTCCCCTACTTATTAGCTTAATATTGAAAAATTTGTAGAGTTTAAAAGTTTAGAGCTTGCCTTGAATTGGCCCCAGGAGCTATTTTGTAAAAATATTTGTAATAACAATACTGAAAAAGCCGCATTACTCCTTAAAATGTAATAAATTGATTTTCTATATCCAATCATCAGATTAGTTTTCAACGCTTTATAACTCTAAATCTATAGGTAGACCACCAGTCAGTTACACCCCGTATAACAAATTACATATAATGTAACACCATTTCAGAACTAGGCTGCATACATTGTTGACATTTAATAAACATATGAACTTTATAATTTTACGAGTACTTGTTGGCTTAATAAAGAAAGCTTTATGTAGTTTTTCAGTTTTCTCACGCCTATTTCGAAAGCTAACGACTTCACGCCTTTGTAAATTATTTCTGTATTGTCATATACGGCCTTATGCAGAAAAAAAATAGTTTGGTTGGGTAATTTCAAATTGTCATATTAGATGGCGGACTATAATTTGCTTGTATTACATGCGGTGTACACGAGTATGTTAATGAGGTTATTGTCACATTTTAGCTGTTCCTACTCATTGTCATTGCTTATAGCGATCGACCACGCCTATGTATGGATTACAGTTTATTACTTAATGCGAACTCATTGACGAGTGTTTGTTTACAAACAGTTCATTAACATTACGCAAGATTTTACTAGCTTGTAATTAAAACAGCTGACGTACAATTTCGCTATTCAGAAACGGCTATCTAGGTAATCAAATTTACGCTTCGAGCAAGTTTATCATTAGCGAAACAACTGTTTTTTTAAATCCTTATCCGCGTTCCGGTTTTAGCAAACATTAAAGATTCTGACAATTTGTTATTCTGAGGTGTTGAAAAGATAACCTCGTTGATAAAGAACACCTACAACTTTTAGAATAGCATTATAATTTGAGACCAGTTGGGGCGTGCAGTTCTGCGTTTAAGATTTATTACTTTTTCTGTTCGTTCATAAAATTAAGATACAATCAGAAAAAATATTTCTAGTTTTTATTAAGGATATAGATGCTAGTGACTTGCATAAATTAGTTTCAAGAGAAGATCACATTTATCTAAATACAGTTTAGAAAAACTAAATGCAAAGATATATGGTCATATTTTACCTATTATATTTTTACTTTCCCGTATTCTGAGTATGGAAATGTATTGAGGTGGCGAATATTCAAAATGTTAGCAAGACATTTTGCAGCACATCTAAAGCCAAAACCACCGCCTATTTCAGAAGTCTCCATATTAAAAATTACGGTCGCTGCTTTATTTCAAAATGTCAACGTTAATGCCTGTTTATTCAAAAATCCACTTGACTTAAATTATAGAATCTCTAACAGTCCTTATACATTTCAATTTTAACAAGAACAAAAATTGGTGACCCTAAATTCATCACAAAAAGTTGAAATTTAAATGTTTTTGCATTATTATTAATAACAGTTATTCACATGTTAACACAGAGAAAATAAGAGACAATCGAAAAATTCATGATCTAAAACACAGTTTTTTATTAATTGCCGTTGCTCGCCTCTGATGCCTTCTGTGAATTGTTTATAAAATTCATTATGGTGTGTATATGTATATGTATTATGGTAAGTACACCGCTTCAAGAAATTAACGCACCACAACTAACAATCGCAATATTGTTTAAAGTATTGCATGTAATGAAGTACGTTTAATCATAGATAATGCTTAAATTAAATAAACCATATTTTATTCAAATTTACAACAATCAACGCAAAAACTAAAAAAATCAAAATTCTAGAACTGAAAGTTTGTAAGTTTACCCCTTCAGTAGACTGTGTTTCCACCTAGACTTATTATGACAGCTTGACAACGACGGTCCATGCTTGAAACTAACACACTTAACTGCTCTTGTTCAAGATTATCCCACATTTCCACTAATGAATTCCCTACGTCGTTAAGAGTTGCAGGGGGTTGTTGAAGGGATCGTACTTGTCTTCCGAGAATGTCCCAGAGGTGCTCAATCGGATTTAAGTAGGGACTTCTGGCTGGTCATTGCATAACGGGAATACCAACGTCGTCTAGGTATTCTTGCACAATTCTGGCTGTTTGGGGCCGAGCGTTGTCGTGCATTAATTGGAAGTTGTCTCCGATGTACGGAGCATACGGGCCAAAATACTGTTCTAAGATACCCGTAATGTATCTCTGACTGTTTAAAGTGCCGTTGGGGAAGATGTGTAGGTCTGTGCGGGCCTTGAAAGATATGCCTCTCCATACCATTATTGAGCCACCACCACCAAATGCAGTCTTGGGGGCAAAATTTCATTAAGCATATCGTTCATTTGGACGTCTAAAAACTCGAATGCGTCTATCACAACTCTCCAAAAAAAATCTGGACTCGCCTGTGAACAAAATGCGTCAACAATCTTCATTTTCTCAATTCA
Organism: Limonius californicus; assembly: GCA_014611495.1. Classification (NCBI taxonomy): domain Eukaryota; kingdom Metazoa; phylum Arthropoda; class Insecta; order Coleoptera; family Elateridae; genus Limonius; species Limonius californicus. Next base: position 41,910 of record JABXWE010000767.1, on the reverse strand, counting down.
GGTGGTTTCCAGCAAAATCCAATCTGTGTCTGCGGTGGTCTGCAGTCAACTGTGGGCCAGTAGCTGGTAATCTGGCTCTCAGATTTCTTTCCAGAAGATGTTGGCGAGCGGTTTCAATGCTAACCTGCATATTATATGCTGCTGAAAGTTGTCTTTGGAGGGCTTTTGTGGTGGTAAAGCGCTCTCTTAGTACACGCATTCGAAGAAAACGAACTTCTACAGCAGTAGTAGGACGTGGTCGCCCTTACCCTGGTTGCCTGTCATATTCGTTAGTTTCTCTGAAACGCTGGATGACCCGACAAATGGTTATGTGGTTCACCCCAAGCCTGTCAACGATAGCGCGGAAAGAATACCCTTCTTCGGACAAAGTATGGGCTGTTACACACCCATCACGACTTAAATTTCTTGAGATACGTTTTTAAATAAGACTGATCGTACAATTAATTGTTTGATGACAACTGCACAATTTGATACGTTTTAAAGTAAAACGAAACTGCAAGTAAATTGTAAATGTGCATGTAAAATTGATTAATTTTTTTTAACAAAGTTAAATATGTATGTAGAAACAGACCAAGAGTAACATGTGTCTATCATTCCAGACATTTGGTTGAAGTAGATAGCGCACTACTTTTCTTTTATCGCAACATTAATAATTGGTGCTTTAATTTCTTGGAGCAGTGTATGTTTAGCGTGGATTATAACAAAGTATTCTTTCAATGCCACATGAGGTATCTCTTTAACTTTTGCCAGGTAACATATTTATACAAGTTCTTGAATATGGTCTACTCACATTACCGCGGTCTTTCACTGTGAATTTTGGATTAGATATTCCATTGCTCACCTGTATGACAAACTACCAATGTTAACATTTATCGGAATTTAAAAACGAACGAGTACTACAATCAAGAAATAGGCACTATTTAGGAGGATAATATTAGGACAACTCTACTCACATTTCATCCTCGTGAAAGGCACTTTCCACCCCCCAAAACGTAAGTATTTATATGATTATTATCTATTTTAAAAAACGTTACTATAGCAACCCTATATAAATTTCATTCCTTTAATAGCCTAGACACCAGTCTGTTCTCTGCCACGCGTTTCTCCTTAGCACTAAGGTTACAACACGGGGGACCTACAGTTTGACATCGAATCCGACTTCGCGATTGTCAACCGAATTGGAGCATTGTGTGTAAAGGGTTGCAGTATATAGTATTTATACGCTGCTTGGCCAATCAGGCTACTCCCCTTTAATTTTCTAAACGTTACTCATTAAAGATTGCCGTTTCAATAAACATTTGGAACTACATAATTAATATCGTAGGTCATTTTATAATATTAAGCGAGTTTAAAATTTTAATATCTAAATACATTTAGCTTCTCATTTAAATATATTTGTATAGGTATAATTTAATGCATGACAGTTTGACAATTAAAATAAAGATAGAGGAAAGCCTGTCTATTTTTTAATGCATTATTTTATCTTTAATTTGAATAACAGAAAATTATAACCTCGCACATTATATGTTCTGAGTGAAAATTTCACTCTGAATATCTAATGTATGACGTTACAATTTATATATTCATCATGTACTTTTGTATAATTATATAATTTACTGAACTGAAATTTCTGTTCAGTGTAATCGCTATTTAAGTTGCAATTACAGGCGTCTTCAAACGATCACTTCCAATTCGCTGTTTGTAGCGTCCATATTGTTAACTGATTGATTACATTTCCTCGTTCTTTTAATATATTATACCTTCGAGTTTAATATTCTAATGAACGAAGAAATATTCAGGCTTACACTTGTAAATATACAGAAAAAAATATGAAATTTAAGAAAGCCTAAGCGAATTACGGCGCTCATACATTCTTACACATGCTTAAAATTAACATTACTCTTGTTAAAACTGAACACTGACACCAGATGTATATTGAATTGAAATAGTTAACCTAGATTATTTCAGTACCAAGTGAACAAGGTAAAACGCTTTGGTTCACCTAGATGCAGTACAAACTTAAAAGAAAAACTAACAATATTTAGAAATTGAATGCTTCAAACTTCATAGTCTAGGAAGTTTATATCAGGTGAGCTATCTGACCCTCCAGATGCAAAGTATTCCAAAGTTATTAAAACAGTTATATAGCTATTAGAAAATGTTTGTTGCTTTGGTATTTTTGTAGTTTAGTCGAGAAATGATTTAAGTAAACATCGTTACGAGCCAAACGAACTTTTTCGTCGACCCACAACAGGATAGGTGGAAAAAGGCCTACAGCTTAGCTCAGAGGATTAGGGGTGGTTCACGAGAAAGCCTTACTGGGGAGAAATCGTACCTAGTTAGTGCAGGGTAGTTTAAAATTCGCGGGCGCTACCTTCCAAATCACAGCTGATTGCAGGTTCTCGTGGAAGGCCAAGAAGCCAGCAGCTTACGGGAATCGGACTCACCTTTATTGTGCCTCCTCCTGTATATAAAGCTTGCAAAGTTCATGCACACAATAAAGTAAAAAATATACAAAAATAAAAGATATGATACATTTTTAAGACAAATATAATTCAACTATTTGAAATAAGTGACACAACACAGAAACAAAGACTAAATTGAAAATGATAATATGTATAGTTTAATACAAGGTTTTTTGGAACGTTGGAACTGAAAAAGTCTCGCTGTCAGTGGCTTGCGATATTTAATTTCTTAGAGCAGATCTAAGCAGTCAGTGGTGTTGGAGTTTAGAATTTAATACAATTTATGAATACACTCTACAGTCAACCAAATAGAAGAAAGGACAACTGGCGACTGAAGCAGCCGCGGCAGCATATGATTAGTGGTTAAATTATTCTAATATTTCAAATAAATATTGCAATTGCTTTTTAGCAATGCTAAAGAGAAGAAACTTTTAAAATCTTAATTATTTTGCATGTTAAATAATTAAGTGATATGACGATTATATGAGTTTAAATTTCGAAATTGTTGTTAAACTTTTAATGGCAATTGCAATGTTTATATTAATTTCCAAGTTAAATTACGAATTAAGGATTCTAAACAGAGCTTCGAAGAAAGCATGTAAGTGTAACACGTTTAAATTACCTAAACTGAGTGTCCGCACACTTGCTCGCCACCGTTTCCTCCTCAGAGTTTGCTCGCCTGTAGCTTGCTCGCTGGTCTTTATGCTCGGTAACTATTTGCTCGCTACACCGATTACTGGAGGGACAAAAATGTATTTTTAAAATACAATTATCATTATATGTAGGTATTTACCATGCGTTGTTGCTCATTTTCAAACTGTTTTAATTCTTCTAGGGAATATTGACAGTCATAGCAGGTTTCCCTACTGTGTTTGAATTTGTATTTATCTTATAATTAAATAATGTACTACCAATAATACATACCTAACTTCCATGAAATTAATACTTTCGCTAGCATCTGAAAACAATAAAAAAGATTTTAATTATAAAGCAAAATACGTTCTAAATTATTTTAGAAACGAACGAGAAAGAGAGAGAGAGAGAGACTAACAACTGAAAAAAAAGTTCTGGATTGATGCAATTATACCGTGAGTTCAAAAAGTAATTACATAACGGTTGGGCCTGGAATAATAAAATAATGTCTAATGCAAGCTTTATATACCAATTGACATTTAGGCGCCTTTCTAGCGCCACCTAGCGCAAGCGCCAGTACCTAACCGGCAGTGTTATGTTAGGTTAAGTTGCATGGTAAATGTAAATAAATCAATTTTTGAAGAATTAATTTCTATTATTTCAATTTAGACGATAACAGTAACAACTAAATTACTACACTATTAAACAAATCATAATAAGTAGGTAATCATTAAAATTGGAAATTATAATTTTTTTATTTGTCAGGTACAGAAAAACAAACATAAAAAACTAAAGAAGCTATTCAAAATTACCACCGTTTCCCTGCAGACACAAATTTACTCGTTTTTTCATACTATTGAACGCATTTATAAGAATTTGAGGAGTTATATTGGCACACTGTTCCGTAATTCTGTTTTGCAGTTCCTCGATATTGTTAATAGGGGTCTTGTATACATTATTTTTCAGATAAGGGAATATAAAGTAATCTAAAATAGTCAAGCCTGGTGATCTAGGTGGAAATTCTGAGTTTGAACGTAAATTAATTATTCGATCGTCAAAAAATTCACGAAGATAATTGAGGGTGTCTTGAGCGGTGTAGGCCGTCGCACTATCCTGTTGGGAGTAGCCTTGCTGGAGCTCATCCTCATGAAGCTGATTAATAAATTCACGTACAATATTCCGGTATCTCTGAGCAGTAACAGTTTCGTGGGAAAATATGGGTCCGATAACAAGTCTTCGAGGCACAGCAATCCAAACACCAACTTATAACGGGTGAAGTGGAAATTCGCGAAAAATATGCGTATTTGCAACACTCCATAACCTCATATTTTGTGAGTATATACCCCGAAAGGGTGAACCAGGCCTCGTTAGAAAAAACCGTTAAATTTAGCAGTTCGTCGTTGTTTATTAAATATTGTCGGAACCACTGACAATACAAAATTCTCCTGTTGTGATCTGCCGGCAGCAACTCATGTAAAGCAAGAATTTTGTATGAGAACAGCATTAAATCTTTTTTGACAATAGGATGGCAAGTCCCTAATGATAAACCAGTCTCTTGCGAAAGTGTACGTATTGATGTAACGGGTTGCTCGTTCAAACGTTGACGAACATCATTAACTGTATTTTGAGTACGAACTCTTGGCCTTCCAGCTCTATCTCTATGAGTAATGCTCTCTGTATCTCGGAATATATCAACACATCTTCTAAGTGCGCTGTAAAAATCTCCTTCAAGGACGGTAATATCTGGAAATTGTTGCCGAAATTCCTCTAAACATGGCACCGCACTGTAAATCCATTCGCCGTTCTCTCGAACACCACTTCGAAAATATGATTCAATCATAAATGTTTTGTGTTCTATTGTAAAAACCGTTGCAATTGTAATTTAATTGAATTTTCAATATAAACTTATGACAACAACAACAACAGTGATGACAGTTAATGAATTTTAAAGCTTGCTGTTGACATTACTGCTATTTTCCATGACCAACCCTTATGTAATTACTTTTTGAACCCACGGTACTTAGCACTGAGAACAAGTTGGCTGTCGACCAAGCAGATGGAGAGCAACTGTCTTCGCGAGCATCTTTCAACGAGCAATAGACAATCGATCAATCAGTGGCGAGTAAACGGCGGCGACCAAATAGTGACGGACAAAGGCCTAGAACCCTAAATTGAATAGTAGTATTAAATTTAAACTATATAAAACCAAAATAATGATCCTCTTAGCAGTTGTATGTATGCAACACATGGTTCATGCAACTGTTAACAACAACGACCTTCGTTATCAACCAATCGCTCGCTTTTTATCCTTTTAGCGTGTATGACCCGAAGTTAAATTCTATGCACAATTTACGTGTGAATTCGTAAATAAATTTACTGCTTTATACAATTTCCTGTCTGCAGCCTGTGTCAATTTTAATATTACATTTAGGTAGCACGTGCGCTTGTGTATTGATAAATATCTTAGTGATATTTTTGCCATCATGATTTAGGTTTGTATTACCGGTATTTCTTTAAACAGCTACTTGTGTTTATTTTTTAACTCGTTTTGATGATATCCTATATTTGATATTTTGATTTGATTTGGCACTTGTTATTATCGTGAATACGAACACATGCTTGAAATTAGATCAAATTTACTTTTCACCCACTTCGTTGAAACTTTTAAATTTTGCGCCACCCGTTAACTCCACCTCCTCGTGAAATTAATGATTCTGTGCAACCGTCATGCGCTGTATTTTTCTTTTAATTTTGGCCATTTGTGCGCCGATTTTCACGCACGTTCGCTTCCAATTTTAGAACACGTTCTAAATAATTTACACGAAAATTTAGCACAAACTGGTGCAAAATTTAGCACATTAGGCATTAGATTTAAATACCGCATTTGGCAAATTACGCAGCTAATACACGTAGCTACTTAGGTTGAGTTTCGTAAGCAGTAAATCTTGTAGCCAATTTTCAGAACTATTTTGTAGTTTCTTAGGATAAATTTAAAATATAAATAAACTCAAGTTGCGCTTAGTCTGCGTGCACGTCATCAGATATTTGGTGACATCACACCTTTCTATGTTTATACAACCAAAAATGAAAGTAGGCAACCAGAAATCTTAAACTGTGTCACATAACAGCAAAATACGAATGCGTTTTCAGAGCGACATGTGAACATAAAAAAACAGGGAGCGAACGCGAAGAAAACAAAATCCCTAGTTTTTATGTAGTTTCGTATTTTACACAGAAACTATGAAATATTAAAAACAAAATCATAACTGTTACAACTACGTTACACGACCTTACATATAAACATGATTTTACTCCGTAATTAATCTAAATTTTTTAGTTTTTTAGAATTGGCGCTATCAATACTAAATAACAAGTAATTGATGACGTCCACGCAGACTAAGAGCAACCTGAATATATAGCAGCAAATGATAATGAATATTTAAATAAAATCAAATTTAATTCAAATTAAATATTACCAGCGGATGTTATAATAAGATAGAGATATCACGATTTTTTCATTTTTCAGCTATGTAGATCCTCATTGATAGATTAGTCTCCAGTTTTTGGAACAATCGCTTCCATCTCTTGCGATAATCATATTGCCTGTAAATTTTTTTAAAGTGTTTGTATTTGTATTTTCGTTTATTAATGCATAATTCGAGTCAATTCTCTAGAGAAAATGTTTGTCACTTACAAAATTCTCAATATTTATTAAGTACGCCTAACGGTAAACATTAAACCTGACAGCAAAATGATTTTAGTTAATAGTACCAACCACTTGCATTCCATTAATCAGTTATAGACATTCGGTAATTTAATAATGTGTAAATGAACCCAAATCAGCACGTTTTAATTAATTTTCAGTAGTCAACTTAATAAATCATCATCTAAAAATCCAACATGTCTATTATCACTTTTTATCCACGGGTAAAGCCCGATAAGATCCAGTAAGTTTGATTTTTCTTCCTACAGGAGTTTGCAGTTTTGTCACGCAGCTCCCTCGCATTTTCCGGAGCGTGTAAATCGGCAGTGGTAACGAGCTGTCGTAACGTCTGCTAATAAACTTATACAACCGCAAACTAAGGGCATAAGTGACACACCTGACACGATTGTCCATTGTATCCATTACAGTAATCCGATTTACAATAACGTTTGATAGATATCGCCCGGATTCCGGAAACATGTTCGTTGTGTGGTGTAACCGATGTGGGTTACCGAGGCTGCTGCTGCTGCTGGAACTGTTACCGATACGGTTTCGAAAAACTGAAAGTATCTCACCCTGAAGGTCGCCAACGACTGCTGAACGAGAAGTTTACATGAAGAGTCACACTTCTGAGACGTGCAAATGATAAATGAGTTTGAAATGATTGAAATTGATTGTTGAGGGTTATGGAGACGGATGTAAGATAAATTGTGGACTTGGTCGAACTTTGAGCGTCGGATAATAATTTAAAATTGCTTAAATGTATTATAATAGACCCGTATTAACAATTTACAGGTACCATAGATTGGAAACGGCGCGCGTGGCGGATCCTTACCAAGGTTTAGAAATGTTTATTATACGAGCCATTTAAATGACATTTCAAATTTTGAATGGTAACATGTAGTAATTTAATAAGTAGGTTGAAATTTAAAATATTTACATACAATGCTGACGTAAACTAATTATTTCGTTTTAAGTTCGTCATTGAAAATCATTTTGTAGGTCTGGAAATATCAACATAGAGTGGGAACAAGATAAAATTATTAATGATGGTTACCTCTTATGAAAAAACCACCCACATTTATAATATTTATTTATAGTGCCTATTTTAGAACGCTTGTAAATAATATTCTAAGCTTGCTTAGTAGGAGAATTGCAATGTTTGTTGTAGTAAAGTTCTAGTCTTCAATTGACAACAGGCATTATCCACAGAATACTGCTGAAAAATTATGAGACTTATGAGGAAATTAAAGCCCGATCGGCCATAAAACAAAAATATTAGGCGGAAAAAACATTTATTCCGCTTAAATCTGAGATGCACCCATAAACTGTTTTTCTACGTAGTCACTATTCGAATTTAAATACTTATGATATCGTGGTAGACATTTTTGTATGGGTTGCGGTGAATTCATCGCAATGAGAATCATCGCCGGTGAATTTATCGCAGAAAACCCATCACGAAGTAAAATCATCGCGATCATATTCATCGCAAGGTAATTTCATCGCTGTGGAAATCGCCGCTGACAAACTCGTCGCAATGTATTAATTTGTGTTTACCTTTTTAATTATCTTTTGTATATTTTAGTCATGTTTGCCCTCCTCGTGGTAAGATTTTCTCATTGACTTAATTGTACATTATTGACTTTGTTCTTTATATGCTACTATTTCTTTTTGAATATGGTCTTGAAGATGATGAGGTAACTCATCGAAACATCAGCTCTTTAAACCAGCCAACTTTAAATTTCAAATGTCTACTTTATAAGTACATTCGTGGGTAAGACTAGGAGTTTTATTTATTACATATTTTGTATATTCATTATTCATATACACAGCTAACATGGGAAAATAAAGAAAACTTATAATGTTATCTAAATATATTCTTAAATTCAGCATATTTTACAGAGGAGCTAATAAAGATGAAAAATACGCACAAATAAATAATAATTAATTATATTTTTTACGTATTTATTATTTCTTATCGACACAACACGAAAATAAAGCATGCATGATTTTATTATATAAATTTAAATGATACATACATATCTTGTACGTACATATTATTTATTATTAATTATATTTTTTATGTATTTATTATTGCATAAAAATACAACACGAAAATAAAACATGTATAAACATTACAACATAAACTTAAATTTCTATTGCAGGAAAGATCTTTGAAAATACCTACATAAATAATAGCATTACAATTACTAAAGAGAAATATTACATATACTAGATTTACATTTGTAGGTTCAAATTATGCGAAATACCTCTTAAATAATCTAAAATGTTTCGTTCGTTATAAGACTGTACAACATTTGTAATTCGTACTGCTGTATCACGGTACACTTTTTTGCTTGATGGTGGATTGCGGCCGGAAATATATTGTTCTATTTTCAACTCATTTAAAACCTGTTCTTTTTTAAGAACGTCGATAAACTTCCAGATGGTTGGATGGTGACAATGTATCAATTCGCCAAACCCGCGATGCCAAGCTTCTACGGAATTGTTAGTCCCTTACCGAATCGTAACAATTCCATAAACTTATTTCGAATCGGGGACGTCGCCTATTTCTGCGTCCTTGGCGCCCTATCCAGTTATCTTCCCAATAATCCACGATCGGCTGGATTTCAGGTTTTAGGTCGTTTTCGGCATCTTCTTCGTCTGCTTTGTAATATGGTGAATCACAAAGAGTTTCGAAAGATTTAACTACCTGATCTTCTGGTACGTATGCTAATGCAGCCAATTGACGAATCTGTATGGCAAACATCTTTTTCGTATTTTTTCTGAAGTCCAGAAGATTGTATTCTCCTAAACAGACACTGACTTAGATGAAAAAAGCATCCTCTTTGAGTAGCATCAGGAAAGCTTTTATGGAAACTGTTGAGGGGATGCACGTTCAAAATCAGTCATTATGGTAATAGGTTGAAGCTGAGGATTATATTCCTTGAGTTTACTCAAAATCATGTCATAGCTGTCTTCTGTTTTATCGGACATAAGCACGTAAACTAGTGGAATTACACTGTTATATACCACGGCATGAATAGTATACACTTGCTTAAATAACGGTGGTGTAATTTTAAAAGTTCCATCCACAAACCAATTAGGACTGCCAGCTAACAACTGCTAATTCATTTCGGTTGTGAAAATCAGCATGCGTTCGTTGACATTTCCGTTATCGTAAAAAAAGAAATTTTTCTCCATTTGATGTTTTCGTGTATTCCTCTGGAATTTGAAGTTCAGCTAAAGATGTTGGATTAAGACGAGGTAAATTCTTTTGCTGCCTTGTGTAGCGAATTGTTCTTTTTATACTTTCAACTGGAGGAAGTTGGCCACTTACTGCTGCAGAAATGTCCGTACTTACTGCTGTTGGATTTTCTTGAGTTGTTATGACAGATCTTTAATTTCTCCCATAATCTTTTTGGCCTCCGTTTTTGCTTTATCCGGAACGTGGTTGTGTTCACCGAAAAGGACTGCTCTATCTCCTAGGGTGTGCACCCTGGCTTTACATTTGAAGCTGTGGTACTGGACACATTTCCATATTGTCTTTTCTGATGTTTCACGTTTACTACTATATAAATATCCACCATGATTTAAGAGATTTTTACCTCTTTGGCTTTTAACGAAATCAAGAACCATGTTTACTAAACAAGTTCACAGTTGCACAAGCGATGAAACTTAACTGAAAATATTTCACAAATTCAATGCCTTAAATACTTACCCTAACAAATAATAGATTTGTAAGTTACTTTAGAATACAGTTAACGCAGGGAATATGCAGATAACGTATAATTAAGCATACGAAATATCGTTCTGTGGAAAAGTAACTTAAAGGCGTAAGTTACCTCAAATTGAATTGCAATAACATTATTCCCGAAATACTTTTCGAGAAAAACACAATATAGTAATAGAGTTATCTCATTTTGAAGAACTAATTTTTGAATTATTGAGTTAATTATTTAGATCGCTGAATAACCCAAACATCAATACTTTACATTTAAATCCTAAAATTTGGAATCTACCCTTAATTCAAAAATCAAAGTTTGTCACATTTAGGTAAATACAAATTACTGTATAAAATCGTACTTTTATCAAATAAACATCATGTATGAACACTACTATTCTAACTAATTATGTACATTTTTACTTTATTTTAATTTAATTTATTTTGTTTTCTTTTCATTTTATTTTGTTTTAATTCGTTTTCTTTATTTTATTCAAATTTTATTTTAGAAGTGTTCGATGATTTCGTGTGCGATGTATTTGTTAAACTATGGTATTGTTTGCGATGATTTTTATGGCGACGAGTTTTCCGGCGATGAATTGTTAGAGATAAAATTGCCGGATCCCATTGCATTGCCACCACATTCCCCATACACAAATTATTTACAGATTATTCTACTGAAAACGTCAAATTTTTATCAACTAACAAAAACTGACATATTAAAAAAGTATTGCAAGTAACATGCTAGATTTAAAAAAACAATGCATTATAGAGATTAGTTCAGCAGTTTAAAAATTTGCAGCACCAATTCTAACACGGATTTATGGGAATACTATGTATCTGAGCCAAAAATGGTAAAGGAATATTCGACTTCATTTTGCGCCCTAATTCTACCCTAGAAATTTTTCCGTCAACTTCCCTAACGCCCGGTATACTTTTCTGCCTTCTGTGATTGTTGATAAACTCTAAAAGTTGCTCGTTTGCGCACCGATGCGACGGCAATTTTGAACAAAATTCTGTGGGTTTTAGAGCATGAATCTGCAGAATTTTTTACAAAGTTTTGAATAAAATTTTGGTGTATGACAAGACCCCAAATTATATAAAAACATTTTGTTAAAATCCTGTGTGTGTGTCATACAGGCCTAAAGGTATTGTCATTATGGCAAATCTTAATTGATTAGTGGCAAAAGGGACCTCTGGACCATCTGCCTAATACTTACATCTGGGCCACGGTGGGCCTTTATCGATCGATAAACATTTTTTAAATTTCAGTAGAAAAATTAATATTGTCTATTTACAAACTTAAAATCTACATGTACCATGTAAAATGCATAAAAATACACGAAAAATATCATGGTACATCAATTATTTTTTAAATATTCTTCTGGATCTCTGCTACTGCATTTATTTCTGGTTTTCAGTATTCATTCTGCTATACTGCAAAGTGGTTCTTCATAAGATAATATACAGAGTGGCCTCAGGGTATCTTGTAGGTTATGGTCAACATTGTTTTATTTTTTACATGGCGTACCAAACATCTTCCTATAAAGATAGCGGTTTAGTTACAAAATTGCCCAATATGGTGAAATTTTACAGTCTTCACATACAGCAATTTTGTACTATATGCGAACCAGCACCATAAATAAAAAATAAATAGTAAATTAAATATTTTAAACGCTTTACATTTATTTCGATTGCTCTCACCTGATTATTTTCTTTATTGAAATATATATTCACACTGTAACAATTATGATGAATCCGCTATAAGTTACCAAAAACTGTATTTATTTAAATCACACTAAACAACATAATAATTAGCAGTATATTCACCTGTGGGGTATCGATCAGGCTATTTAATTAATATGACAATTTTAAATAATTTTTTTAGAATTGGTATACACTATTTCATGCTACCCTTCCCTGATCATTCATCATACTTAGGTACAAGCTTTTTTATAATCAGTCCATCATTTGGTTTATTCAATGTACAATATGCATTATTATCACAAACACTGCATCTCATAAAAAATAAACAATTTAGGTCACATTGCAACCACATAAAAAGTTAGTCGATTCTTGAAGCAATTCGCACTTGCTGGTTGCACTTTGAACAATTTACATTTTACTAAATAATGAAAGTAAGTTTGTTACGGAGAAACACGTAAACATCTCAAACAAACATTCACTTTTTCAGTCACAAAACGGTCCGATCATAAGAAGTGGCTTTGCATGAAAACCACTTAATATCTCCCTCTGTTATTTCTCGGATTGCCTCTAGGAGGGGGCCCTCCTCTTGGGGGTCCTTGTCCACCACGTCCCCAAGGAGCCATCCTGGGGCCACGCCAAGGACCGCCCCGTCGGTTACCTCTGTCATTCCGGAAATTGTCCCCCCCCGGAGGTGTAGCCCAATTGGATCCATCCGATTGTTGTCTGAACTGCCCAGAACTATCGTTCCGTCCAAAGTTCGGTTGCCTAAAGTTTTGGAAATTGGAATTGTAACTGGGCTTACGAGAACCCCCATATGGAGCTTGGAAGTTTCCATTAGGATGCCAATTCTGCTCCTCGTGGTAGTCATCTTGATCATCGTATTCCTCCTCTTCTTCTTCTTCATTATACCGACTGTGTCGATAATCTTGATCTCGGAAAGGCGCACGGAAGTCTTGGTCACCCATCTCTGAATTGACATTTCTCATGTCATGGTCATGGGGTTGTCGGAAGTCATGATCTTTGCGTTGGTTTCTAAAATCAACGTCACCTGCACCACGCATATCACTGTCGCGATTAAAATTAAATGGAGAATTGACTTGACGCATGTCCTGATCCATTCGCATTTCGGCACTGCTGTTTAAATATCGTGGATTGTCACTCCTACTGTCCATGTAATTCTGATTAGTTGGATGGTTGCTGGGTTTATTTTGTCCAAACCCTTGAGAAAATATGCTGTCTGGAAGGAGAGGAGGGCGTTTAGGTTCGTTAGACTCTTGCCCTTCATCATTATCCTCGTCGGTATACTCCCTGTTCAAAGAGTTGTACTCTTCACGAATTTGATCAATGCAATCAACTAGTTCTGGTACTTGTCCGGCAACTATGAATTCGTAAAGATACTTGGGACCTTCTGCGAGGGCTGCTTCTAATTTTGAACCAGCTAGAAATTACAATATGTTATTTGATTTGGTGATCTCAACTGAGCAAATACTCACGTTCCACGGGTACAAATCTGCCGCACATAATCAGCCCATTAGCATTGGGAGCAATTTTTTGTAATGGTATTACTCCAGATGTGTTTTCTACAAGTTGCGAAATCACATCATTGAGATTTCCAGGGGTTTCTTCTTCTACAACATTAGTTTGGTTATTAAATAATATTCAGCCTCTTATTCTAACCAGTTTACCTGAAGTAATGGTTTCATTCCATTGTGCTTGGAAGTTACGAGGAATTGGTTTGCTGTATGGAACTTTCTTTGCCTTGGTCTTGTCATCACCTCCATGAGCTTCTAAATCAAGGCCAGGTATTGAGGTAGGGCTTTCGCATGGTACTGCATATTCTACTTTATCTTCTGGTCCCATTCCAGGGATAATAGATGAAGGTTCATCTGTAACAACAATAATGCATGTAATCATAGCTGTTCAGGTTTGGAAAATTCGGATTCATATACAGAGTGAACAATATATGCATTTTTCAAATTAATTTAAGTTTAAAATACCATAAATATTTTGAAATTATAGTATTTTAATATTTTTTAGGTTTTTTTTTAAATTAATTGTAAATATTTTATAGATATTCTTATTATACTGGAAATTACCGCCATCCGTATGTTTTGTATCAAACACTGCAGGCAGTTGGTATCACTGATTCAAAGCATGACATGTGGTACGCGTACCACCAGTGGTACGTGAGGCCTCCAAAGGTGGTACGGGAGCAGACAATAGACGTTATGTACTTGCCTTTAAATAAAATAAACATTGGCTGAATTTTATTGAAAATCTATCTTTTCTCACATTTTAGACATTTTATTATTTGTGAATGACAACACTGTTGTTGGTGTGCATTCAACGTGCAACTATGCAGACCCATTATTCCCATTGATTTTTAAGATGTTAGGAAATATTTGTAACTCTTTTGTTCTTTAATGAAACCTAATCCATTAAAATAAAAGTTGTTTTATTACTATAACAATCTGTTGCATGTTTATCAGTATTTCTCATTACGCTACAAGTTTGGTGGATATGTATATACAGCACAGCTTTTTTTTTAGTTCGGTGGTATGCATTTGATCTACATTACACAGAATGGTACACGAAAAAAAAAGTTTGAGAACCGTTGCTCTATACTATACTGTCTGTATAAGTAATTTTAAAATTTTATTCAGCGGATGAAACCAAAAGGCAGTCCTTTCTGAATATCTTCAAAATATCCATAGAATATTTTAAAGTATTGTCAGTTTGATCTATTTACAACAATTAATAGATTACATTTTATAATACTAATAATAATATCTGGGATATTATTAAATTATTTTTTATGAAGCTTGCACATGTCTTATAGGTCCATCGCTTTGGTGTGAGGCCAGGTTAAGCTAAATGGAGACCGGGACCCAGTACCGATCACCCGGGGAATTAGAAAAACTTCCGACCTTCTAGTGATTCGAAACGGGAAGTGTCTGGACTATTACATCCAAAGCTTGGCTCTTTTACCAGCCATTAAACAATAAACAATATCTAAGATATTACAAACAGTTATTTAAAAATATACAAGGAATATTTTAAAATAATAATATCACAATAAATATTTGAAAGCAAAAACCACAAGGAATATTTAGGAAATAATAATATCAAACTGGTTGTAAAATAAAAGAAATGATCTGAAGAGATATTTATACCCAGAAATAATTTTTTTTCTGATATACAGGGTGGTCCAGTTTTATTTCGGGAAACTTCACCAGCGTGTTCCAATAATCAAATTAATGTAAAAAGTTTATATAAATGTGGGTCCGTAAATGCTTCCTAACGGAGATATCGCATCTTAAGGTTTTAATAAAAGGATGCCAAAGAACAGAATTTATTATTTACTAGGGTGATATTACAATATGAAATAGGCAAATAGCAGAATTAATAATGTAGATGTTCAAACTGTAATCCGCCAACCCCGATACATTTCCTACGACGTCGAATCAGTGAATCAATCGCGGTAGATATTTCAAAAAGGATTCTACCTCATCTCATTACAAGCTTCTTCAATTCTTAAAATTAAGTCTTCCCTTGTATTAATAGACGTTGCTTATATTTTATCTTTTAATTTTCCCCAAACATAATAATCGAGCAGAGTGAGGTCTGGCGACCTTGGGGGCCATGGTACTGGTCCTGAACGACCAATCCAACACGGTGGATAATTTGTATTTAACCATTCACGTACTTGTAATCCAAAATGCCTTGGAGCTCCGTCTAGTTGCATCCAGCTATCTATTCTAAAGTGAATGGGCATTTCATCAAGGACATTGTTGAAATTTGTGTCAAGAAACTCACGAAATAATACCGAATTTAATCTTGGTGGTAAGAAGTATGAACCATAAATGTTATTATGTAAGACACCGAGCCAAACATTAACACTAAATTCATTTTGAAAATTGCGTAGTCGAGTCTCATGCGGATTTTCATGTGCCCAAACATGAAGATTGTGATAATTAACTACTCCGGTTCTCGTGAATGTAGCTTCATCCGTCCAAAGTATTTTATGTAAAAATGCATGGTTATTTTCTACCTGATGTAAAATCCACTCACAAAAGATCAACCGTGTTTCTGCATCACCAGGATGTAAATTTTGTACAGGTTGAAAATGATATGATTTTCTATGACCTGCATGTAATGTTCGTAACACTCTTGATTTTGATACATTAAGTTGTAGAGCCGCTCTG
This sequence comes from Limonius californicus, assembly GCA_014611495.1. Taxonomy (NCBI): domain Eukaryota; kingdom Metazoa; phylum Arthropoda; class Insecta; order Coleoptera; family Elateridae; genus Limonius; species Limonius californicus. The sequence continues at coordinate 25,473 of JABXWE010000767.1, read as the reverse complement.
CGAGAACTGAGTCGTGGATTTTCATTGAATGCTTGATGAATACGGTTAGTAATTCTTCTTAGTATAGGGTTGTCATTTCTGTTTTGTTCGTTATTAGTACGCAAACCTAATTCGCGAAAACGCCGGTGAGTATCGAGGAAAACTTGAGAATCTGGAAGTCTTCTATATGGAAAACATCTTTGATATTCACGCACTAATGCTTCGGCATTGCCATTACAGAATCCATACACAAAATGAATATCTGCGTATTCTTCATTACTAAATTTCATCGGCATAGTGGTAACTGTATCACAAGCACTTTTCAAATCAGTAAACACCGTAAACTGTATAATTTTTTACAGATTAATTAGTCACTTGTTTTTCACAGCATGCTTTCAGTATCAACACTATCTACGCCTATTTGTTTTACGATTTTAAAAATGTTAGATAACGCTGGTGAAGTTTCCCGAAATAAATCTGGACCACCCTGTATATCTTTTTATATTTACTTATTTAATCCATCCTCATTTACCATTTACATTTACTCAATATAACGAATTACTATTACGCAAATATTGAGGTGCTTTTTGCAAAGAAACTGAAGAAAAATAATATTAACTGTGACATCAGAGAAATTTTTTGGTAATTTATGAATGTTATTTTAACGGACAGTACTTTATACATCACTGATGTAAATATTAAATGATACTTTTGTTGTAATTTATTGAAATCAAATCTCTTAAATACGATAGGAGAGCCAATAAGAAAGATTTAGTAAAATTTTAATTATCCGACTTCAAAAATATAGAATGTTTTACCTCCACCTATAAGTCAGAGCATATACAGGGTGTCTCAGAAAGAATGGGCCAGCGTTTAGTCATAGATTCTTTAGGTTAAAATAACCCGATTAAACCTAATATACCTTAGGCCGAAGGTCCTTCCTTAAGAAGTTATAGGGCCTTAAAGTTCAATTTTTTTTTTTTTTTTATTGTAATATCCACAAATCTCAAGATATTTCTTTCAAATTTGGTACACATACGTACCATTATGTAGTAAAGTGGCAGCAGCATTTTCATAAACCAGACTTAACTTTAAGAGGCACTTAACCTACCACTCAAATTTTGGTACTGGTCAAGAATATGGGTCCCAAACCATGTTCTAATTTATGTTATAATTAGATAATGTAAACATTTGCTAACCTAACCTAACCTAACCTGGTACTGGTCAAGGTTAGGTTAGCAAATGTTTACATTATCTAATTATAACATAAATTAGAACATGGTTTGGGACCCATATTCTTGACCAGTGCCCAAATTTTATATTAGCTCTAAGTTCGTTATTAGTGGAAAATTTTGCAGTTTTCTTTCATTTTGTGAAAGAGAATTAGAAAGTACATAAATAAGGTACTCTTAGTTCAAACGCGTAAATACAACCGTTTGCCTTAAAATGCTTGTGCAAGTTTTGAGTTGTCGTTACAACGTGCAATTATCAGGTAGCCATGATCACAAAAACAATGGGTAGTGTTTGTTACTGCAGAAAAAAAGCAGTTATAAGTCAATTAAATACTTTGCTGTAATCAGAGCTGGGTACGAATACTAAAAATATTATCCGAATACTTTGTTTAAAAAGTATTCGAAATACTTACAGCATCTGAATACTTCGTATTAATAGGATTCAAGTTACTGAGTACTCAGTATCTTCAAAGTTACGAATACCTTGAATACTTGCATTTGAAATTGCATTTGCGTGAAGACTAAAGCTTATGGTTTGGTTGGGTAGTAACTTTAACTACAAATTAAAACTTTTATTTTGATTCAGACGATAACAAACAAAGTAACATTATCTATACTTATTTCCAGTGGAATATCAAAAAATCAGTTTCAGACTTGCAGGAAAGTATTCGACAAATAATAAGGTATTCGCGGATACTACCTGCAAGTAGTTCAAGTATTCGCGAATATCCGAAGTATTCGCGAATACCGTTTATGACGGTCGAATAGCGAATACCGAGAATAATAAGATTAATTCGAATACCAATTAATTTTTATGCCCAGTATTCGAGATACCAAATACTTTTCGTATAAAAGTATTTTAAGTAGTATTCAAACTACTAAGTATTCGAATACTTACCCAGCTCTGGCTGTAATAGAAATTTTATTTTTTGAGCGTAAACGCAAACCGTACTCTCATTTTAGCATTGGAGAATTCGTTATGTCGCGGCATTTTCGTAAACACAAAACAAAAATTAAAAATAAAATTTCTATAACACCAAAGTATTTAATTGACTTAGCATTGTTTTTTTTTCTACAGTAACAAGCACTACCCATTGTTTTTGTGATCATGGCTACCTGATAATTGCACGTCCTAACGGCAACCCAAAACTTGCACAAGCATTTTAAGGCAAACGGTTGCCTTTACGCATATGAACTAAGAGTACCTTATTTTTATACTTTTTAATTCTCTTTCAGAAAATAAAAGAAAACTGCAAAATTTTCCACTAATAACAAAGTTAGAGCTAATATAAAATGTGAGTGGTAGGTTAAGTGCCTCTTAAAGTTAAGTCTGGTTTATGAAAATGCTGCTGCCACTTTACTACATAATGGTAAGTATGTATACCAAATTTGAATGAAATATCTTTAGATTTGTGGAAATTACAATAAAAAGAAAAAATAAAAAATTGAACTTTAAGGCCTTATAACTTCTTAAGGAAGGACTTTTGCCCTAAGGTATATTAGGTTTAATCGGTTTATTTTAACCTAAAGAATCTATGAGTATGACGCTGGCCCATTCTTTCTGAGACACCCTGTATAGGAATAAGTACATGAGAAATCTAAAAACATGGATGAACTGCAACTTACAATCAACATATGAATTAATTGATTAAAGCCTGCACGAACCGAATTTTTAGATACAAATGGAATAATAAACATTATTATTATTTTGGTATAACACAGAAACGTAAAATAAATTAGGAGTCTGGGACAGAAAGACGTTAAGGCTTTTTAGTGGAAAGAACGAAGGTGTATGGAGAAGGAAAACAAACAAAGAGGCGATGGAATTGTACGGGCAACCCAGTTGTAAAGGCATTCAGTGCCTTCTGCCATCTTCAAGATGAACAACTGAGATTATTGGGAAACAGCAAAAAGGCACTAAAAGAAGGTGTAGGTATTCAAAGGAGAAAAGGACGACACTTAACAAAGTGGCTGGAAGAAGCAGAAGACTACAGACGGGGCTGGAAAAAATTATTGAAGCCATGGACTTTCAAGCCTGAACCACTGATTTATATGTAACAAAGAAACACTTCCTTACCTATATCTACATCCTCAAGTCCAGCAATTCCTGCAGGCAGTGTATTCAAATTGTATTTGTCTCTCATAAGATCACCTGGTCGGTTGCGTGTCCAAAATTTACTTGTATGATCATTCGATCCTGAACACAGTATATGTCCCAACGGATGCCATGCAAGTGTCCATACTATACTGTCATGTGCTTGTTCGATAGCTCCCACTTCCTTATCCGCTCTATAATAGTAATAACAAAAAACAGTTACCATAATGGAATACAACAAACTCAGAGATTTTACCCAACATGCCAGAACATAATGCAGCCATCAGACCCTCCACTACAAAACAGGCCTTCATGTGTGGGGTGCCAAGCAACGCTAGAGGCTTCCTTTTTGTGCCCCCTAAAAGTCTGCACCTCTTGGCTCAAATTTCTAAGATCGAAAAGCTTCAACAAGTGGTCTCTGGATGCTGTTATAAGCCAGTTGCCATTGTCGTTCCATTTTAAATCCATTACAGTAGATTTATGGGCATGTCTGCATGAAAATTACAGAAAATGATTTTAGATAATTTGATTGGTAAATAATTGGAGAACAACTTACAAAGTTGCTAATGATTGCCCTGTTTTTGGATCCCACAGTTTAATTGGTTGTTGGTTGTCCTTGCTTCCGGAAATTACTAGACCCTTTTGGGGGTGCCAGTGCACACATTTGACATCCGCACCATGACCTGTGAATGTACACATTTATTTAACCAATGTTAGGATTATTTTAAATTTGTTCATATTAAGATATTCACTTGAGATTTATTGTTATTGATATTGTGCATATCAGAAAGCTGCTTTCCAAAAAATGTAGCTTGTGTTTATTTAAGTATCAAAAACATATGCCCTAAATTTCCTTAACTCAACTATCAATATGTCATCCTGTTTTGATTACGAATAGTTCAAAGGACAGAGACATTTTTGTAGCATTTAGCTAACAATATTAGTTTTAAAAAGTGTAGCTAAATAACGAAAATGACCATCATTTTGTAAATTTATATACATGACGGAAAATCTCACACACTGAAATTGAATTAAATTCTCTAGAAGATTGTAGTAACAATTAAATGAAATTTTTGTTTGTGGGTTAATTTTTTTAAATAGGTTTGTAGAAAACATTGTAAGCTGTCCCAGCAGTTAATGTATAACCATAATTGACTACAAAATGTTGTACATAAGTAATGTAATTAATTGATAATTCCACTATAGATTGCCATGGAAACAACTATCATTAGCATCCATAGCAAGTTCATCTGGGAAAAGAGTTGTCTATTTCCTTATCATATCATTCATCTTCTTAGTTTGAGTACTGCTCCAATACTTTTTTTAATATCTACATCTGGTATTCACTGTAAATTATAGTTGTATAACATGTTGAAAACTTCACTGACTGTTGACTTGTATCAATGCATTTAAACCCAGTTTAACAAATTATTCTAAAAATTATAACTTTACAAAGAATTGTTATGAAACCTTCTTGGTTCATTTTAAATATGATACACCAATGCTAGGTAGGTTTTCACAATCCTACTATGACTACATTTTATAAATGTAAATGTAATGACAAAATCAGTAGCATCCACTATAATCCTTTTTGTTTTTGACTATTACGGCAACCTGGTTACTTTAAATATAAAAAAAAAAAAACAAGAGCCAATTTCTTTGTGAGTACTCAATTGGAAGTAAGTTATATTACAATTTAACGAAAAATTAGCTGAAAGTAGAATATACACATTCTTTGTAGCAAATATTAATATAGACTTTAACACCTAGTAGCTATAGTATTTGGTTATTTCATGTTTTCATAGCGAGATTATCCGTTTTATGCAAAAAAACACATGTTCGTAACGAAATTCCCAAAATTTATTTTTTTGAATAAACCTCTTAGTCTTTTCATGAAGAAGTAAGCGCTGCGATCTGTTTCTCTTGTATGAATTTTCTATATTCCTTATACTTTGCAGTTTAGTTTTATGTTGTTAAAGTAATAATAAATGTTTATTCCTACTTAAAAGCACATTTTCTTGCTAGACAAATTTATTAAATACGAAGAAAATTCTTCCCTTTGCCGCCTTGTATAACTAAGTTATTTTATCCATTTTGTACATGTCCTACGCAATGTTATAAAATAGACAAATATTTTGTTCTCATCTTGTAACTAATGAAACATTTTAAATATAGATTAACTTTCTTTTCTTGATAGTTATTTTTACCTGATTATTAACCTAATTAAATATTATACTACGATAAAATTTTAACAAATAATTTTTTAGCTCTACTGCAGATAAAACAGACTACTAAAAAATACTCCACATAGAAATTGTAGTCTCAAGCAGTTAATTATTTTTGGCCAAACAAAATAAGTCACATAGAAAAAACAAAAAAAATCTATAAATGATCTTTTAGACATAATATTTTATTGAAATGGTTAAATTTTAAAATGGTAAAATATGTAAAAAAATTGCAAAAAATTGATAATAAACATACCTCGCAGAATCCTTTCCTCCTGGTATCGCAGGAAGTCCCAAATACGCAGTGTTCCATCGTCTGAACATGTCACAAATTTGGAGTCCGTAGGGCTGAAGCTAACAAATATACACAATAGCAGTTGAACTTCAAACAAATTTTCAAAAATATACACATTTTTGGATTACATAGGGCGAGTCTACACAACAGTATATAGAATAGTGATGTTGTAGAATTATTTATATTTAAAATAATTATATAAGAATCCTTGTGTCGACTCAGCCTAAGTTCATTCGCTAGAAAACAAATACAAATGCATTCAGAGATGTGTTTTATGTCTTGCTGTTTATTTAAAATTTTACTAAGCTTACACTCCCATTTAAGAAATGTTTGATAAATTTTGTCATTTGCATTTGTTTTATCGACTTTGTAAAAACACTTTTCAATTAATTCCCATTGCACAGATGTTTCGAAGTGGCAGTGCTTTATTATAAAAAAAATAAGGGAAATAATTTCAAATACACACACAGTACATCGGAATATTTAGAATGTCACGTAAAACATCAGCCTACAGGAATGGAAATTGAAACAAGAGGTGTTAATGGAAAATATGGTTTTGTGGTACCATAATTTTATCAGAACTGTTGCCTAGAATTTCATGCCTTCAGCAAGAAACCTTGCTTTTTAAGACAATATCAAATAATTAGAAACAATAATTATACTAAGTGGGGAAGTCAAAGATATATTATTTTGGTTGCTGATAAATTAATTTTCGACTACAGTAAAATAGGTGATTATGGGATTCCCCAAAAGTTGAGTGTATGATATGAATTTCAACATCAGAAACATCTCATTTACATATTTATCTGTTGTATCAATCCCTGATATAATAATAACAAACAATTGTTTTCTATAGGTGATTTATTGAAGTAACAGTTCAGAAACTTACTGTTAATGGTAATAAATGACAAACTATATATTAATTTGTACAACACTGGTGAATATTAAGGTTTTAATAATATTTAGTCTTTATTTTATACAGTATAACAATAAAGGTGGTTTTTGGCTAGTCTGTGGGTGTAGTTCACTAAAATCTGACGAAGAAACTGAAAACTATATACAGAAAGATGTAAATATATTCATCAAAAAAGGAAGCATTTTATTTTTTATACATATTCCTATTGTTACACAATTAATTCGTTGCAATCCTATCTAATATCAGTCAGATACCAAGACGATTTTTATTATTACTTTTATCTCTAACCTAGTTTGGTCAAACAGTCACAATGTCTTTCAAATTTCTTGCTTGAAAGAATACATCACTTTTGCATTATATATGAATTCATCTTCATTGTATTGTATTAAAATGATTTGAATTCTGATGCTCAAGATACTGAAAATATAAAAGTTATTACTTATAGACCATTTATAAACTGTGACTGTTATTTTCTGGTTCTGAATTTACTATAAAAAGACCTAGAAGAGTTTTATAAGAAATAAACCTATTTTTTAGAAGATAATTCAAAAAATGTTCCTATATGGTTAAATTGTAATGGTTGTCTTGGTTTTTATTTGAAACTAAGATATTATTTATAACATACATATAGCCTATGATGATACAGGTAGTATTCACAGGCCTTTAGGCCCATAGCACATGATAAAAAATAACTGAAAAATATTCTTCATCGTTTAAAATTACCACAGAGTTACTCTGTTAGACTGATTATTAAATTAGGTGGTATGACTGTCCAGCTCTTTGTAGTACAATAATATTAGTAATTAGTTATTATTTGTACTGGATCCTTGTAGCTACTGATTTTAAGCTAAACGTAACATATACTGCTATTATAAGCTAAGCAGCGCGTAGCAAGAGTGTAATTATATTGAAAAATGCAAAAAAGATTTAATATATGGATTACAAATATTAGAATTCTCAATAAATAATGAATCAATTACAGAATTATGCAACTGTCGTTCAAGGTATTATGTATGACTGAAATTGGCAGCATTTCACATACAGCTGTTTGCCTTCTGGTGTTGGTATTAAGTTTTAACAACATGATAATATACAAAAAATAAAATCATAAATAAACAATAATAGCTGAAATATTTAAGTAAAACTGACAATGATCATCTTGAAAAATACTTTTTTGTATTCGCTCTCCAAAATGGTTACTTTGGAAACCGTCTGGAGTCTGTAAAATGCTATTTTACGGCCTAGTACCTAAAGTCGCCATGGCAACACTTTACCGGATTCAAATTTGGTTATTCAGAAAACTTATAATTAAATCAAATTTTGCACTCATTATACACAACAGACACCACAAGATTACTTCAACATACCGTTCTCAACACTTATTTTAGGACCAACACCAACAAACACCAATATTTTTGAGTATTTGATTTGACAAACGCGTCACTGATAAACAATCGGTTGCCATGAACATTTTCACATACGGCCTTCTAATAAATACACTACCGTATTGATGGCAATTGAAAATTAATATTATAATGCAAGAACTCTTTTTTTGGAGAGCTAATGCAAAAAAACATTGTATGCAACACGTACGCAAATGGCTTTAGCGAACTCATCTTCATATTACGGACTCGGCTATCGCCTCGTCCGGAAACATTACGATTCGTTCGCTAAAGCCTTATTTTGCGTACTTGTTACATAAACTACTATTATTTGAGCATAAAGTTCCAAGGCAACTCTAATAATTGTTGGCAACAGGATCATGAATAAACTACACCTGTCAAAGTAAATGTTGATGTAAGGAGCTCTGTAAGAGATGAAATTCAAATTCATATAAAGGATAACAGGATGGTATACATTTATTTTAAAAATTTGCATAACTAATACAAAAATCAGGTTACCTACAACAATCAAAATTAAAACTTGATTGTACATCACCTTCAATCAATGAAGAGCCTCATTTTTTCCACTACACAGGCAGGTCTTTTTTAAATGAAGTAGAGCAGTTACTTTGGAGTATATACAAAAATTAAAGCATTACGATTTCTCTTCCTGTTCACATCGATCCACTTCTATCTTAATAGCAAATAAAAATTTAGCAAAATCTTTATTGGTTCAAAAAAATTTACACAAAATTCCAATAGAGTGATCCGATACAGCTGTGTCGACGGCGTTAAAATAAAACAAACTTTGATTTATTATAATTTATTGTCATATATTTTAAACCGAATGGAAGGTCTGAAATAAAAATAGTTTTCCAAGTATCTTTTCAGGCTTCGACCAAGGAAGTAAAGAGGAACAGAAGGTCACAGTCTGAAGAGTAACGTGGAAAACAACCCGGCAGTTTTTTTTCCAACGAATTTATTCGACGTAAAATCTTACATAAACACGACTACAAAAATTTAAAATATCACAGAAAATAATTTAATCACTAACACAATCAGTAATAAAATATCACAAGCTGTTTTCTATATACTTTGCTCGAAAATTGTCAATAATATCAAGGATTTGGGAATCTTTATTTCGACTAGGAAACTCCATTTATTGCATAAAAACTAAAAACCTTTATTTGTAACTGCCGTATATAAATTAATATTTGTACCTTTACTATATTTATTTGTTCCTTTAAAATTACCACAGAAAGTAAGGAAGGGAAGGTGGCATTTATTAAGTCCGATATAAAAATATATACAAATATGAATAGGGCGGAGTCAAGTTGTAGATACCTTATGCCTCGCAGAGCTTCTTTGTGTGCCTGGAACATCTTGACGTTGTTCATATTCGATTGCCAGTACTTCACGTACCCTGCATGATCTCCCGTCACCATCCAGCTATCATTGTGAGACCACACCATGCACCTAACTGGACTATCATGAGCCTAGAAATTGCAAAAGAAAAAAAAACGTGATGAAGAACTATAACCTTGTATATTTACGGTTTTGCAAACTTATTTGTATATAACCCATATTACATTTTAATGGTAATGCTTTATACAGAGTGGACTGTGTAAGTGTTCCCTCCTCGAAGATGTATTAACTTAAGTTTTGTACCAGATGGTCATAAATAATATTATAAGTATGCAGGTTGTGTTTGGATGCATTTTGGAACGTGTCATTCATTTTTTGAGGCTATGATATCAAATATCGTATTCCAGAACATTTAAAAATGGCTGCCAGAGGACATACAATTCTTGCTAGCATTTGTTTGCTCACTACTAGTTTCACGGTATGGTAAAGTATAATAAAGGTTTCAAATCATTAACATATTGCTCCAAAAATAAGATAATTCAAACAACCTGTCTACTATTTTGTAAAATTGATGATTGTTTGAACAAACAGTTTCATTTATCTTTTTTATGTCTCTTACAATCCTACAAAATTTCCAAATTTAGATCTACAGCATCACAAAGTGCAGTTTTTTGTCAAACATATTATTAGTATTATTGCAAAGCGGTATATAATGTAATTTAAATGGAATATATAAAGTCGATGTGACAAACAAAAAATAGTAATACTACATTATAACAAAACCAATAGTTCTAGTTTTTAGTAAACAACAAAACTCAATCAACAGGAAATGTTTTTCATATTATAATTTATATAAATACCATGGACATCCTCTCATTTATAAAAATAACAAAATACATAAAACTAGCATACAGTAATGGCAAGAGACAAAAAAATAAATAAAATGGGGCTATTTGTTGGAACAATTATTAATTTCTAAATTACTTTAGTTCCGGTTCGAAACCTTAGATAGCTTCTTTAGGACAGCCTAGTAATGAGCCCGAAATTTGGGGGAAAATTCTATAACGATTGTACAAATAGCATTCCTTCAAAAACTCATTTAACAACAGACAACCTAATGTTGATATTTTTAGATTTAAATATCTCTCACCGACTTGAAAATGATTTTAGAAAGATCGAGTTGTATTCTAGAAAGTATCACCTTAATCTTCTATATACAGTGGAACCTCGCACAACGAGCATAATTCGTTCCGGAGTCTTACTCGTAATGCGAAACACTCGTTAAGCGAAACAATTTTTACCATATAAATTAATGTAAAATACGATAAAAAAAAAAAAAACGAAAAGAACACACAATTCGGGGATTCCCCTATCCACATCACTCGTTATGCGAAACGTCGCTCGTTAAGCGAGTTATTGTTTTACAATTTATTTTGCTCGTTATGCGAGGTTCCACTGTACCAAGTGAATGCATTATTATTTGATAATAAATTCAAAGACTAGTTTCTATGAGAACAGAACTACATCATATGTACAAATAGTTTCATTTAGCCGGAAATCTTTGGAAAAAACATCATGCAAGTACAAAAATAAAATATTATACCAATCAACCAGCTCAGTTTGTTGAATGTCTATTAAAACTTTTAACGAAATCATCAACAATTTATAAAGCCCATTACTTGCTATAATTTTTGAATTGAATTGAATCAAAGTTTTCTATTTATAATTTCAATATTTACTAACAATGTACAAAGGTACATAGAAGTTTATTTCAATAAATCCAATTGAAATTCTTTATTTGGTAAGTATTTAATTATTGAATAATGGTCGAGTACCTAACTCAATTTTACAAATCCATGGTAGAAATGAGCTGCTCTTGAATACCTCACATGTTTTGAAATTTTTCATTTATTATTTGTGGTTATGATATCAAATTCACATAGTATCAATAATAACATGATTTGATTAAGTACGTAAATAAGTAATATTTGATGATCAGGACTTTCTAATTTCAAAGTCAGAATCCATACAACTAATAATGGACACTCGGTAGTTATTTAAAGTTTCTTAATATCCAGTCAACAACAACAATAAAACAAAAAGAGGATATTTAAATACCCCACTCTAACTAAACATTTGAATAACCTCCCAACGAAAAAAGTAAATTCCAAAATTTACTAACTTGTAAAATAGTTTCAAAATTAAATGTAAGCCCATTCCAGAGCGTGAACTCTCCAGAACTGGCACCAGTTACGAGACGGCGACCCTCGGGAGTCCACGCCATGCAAAAAATAGGGCAGCGCATTTTATTTGTTGCAGTTTTTACAAATCGGGTTGTAACACAATTAATGGGATTGTCGGGGTAACTTGGGGGCGGCATCATATCCGGGTAGTACATAACATCTGGTTGTAGAGCCCTTCGGTCCCTGTAATCCCGTTGCCATAACCTATTCTAAAAACAAAATCAACACAATTCTGTAAACATACATCATTTCAAATTAAAATAAAAAAAAAATGAATAAAACTTACCTCCAGCGCAACTATAATTGCTGAGTTATAGTCAACAGTCTTTCTCATAACCGATTTTCGTAACCGTTTACCATCGAAATCTTCCAAGGTCATGTTGCCTAAAGGTCCGGGCAGAGGCCTCTGTAGATTTAAAAAGGGACGAAAGGGGGGGCGGTTGTTGAACCCTGGCCGAGGTTCAAATTTTTGACCAAACATGCCAGGATTTGGACCTGGACCCATGGGGTTTCCTTGCATGCCAATCATGGGCGGTGGAATTGACATGTTTGCATTTGATAAATGCACTGGAGGTGGATGTGCAAATTCCATGGTTTCTTACTTAATGATAAATTATAAGTAAACTAAATAAATGTTACTTCTTGCATGTAGGTGAGTGAAGGTTATGCTTTAACGGTCTTTGGCGCATTTTTTTGTCTGCAACAGAAATAAGTAATTTCAATTTCATATAAATAAAATTATTTTTTCATAGTGGCAAGTATTTTTACATGCAAATGAAGGCAAAGAAAGAAACAAACGATGAAAAATAGTCTGTTCATTGAATTACGTAACTTCTTGTATAGAAAAAAGGGATAATTCATTTTATAAAATTTGTGAATTGAAAAGAAATGTTCTGAAAATTTGTATAAAATGCTGTTATCTTACATGACACTAGTAAATATTGTTACAATTTTTTGTGTAATTATCAATTCACGTCCCGCTATAAAGTTTTACATACAGTAAAGGAAGGGAAAGATAAAATTTTTAACATTTTTGGCTTAAAATAAAACTACTTTAATGTAAATTCTATATGAATTTGGCAACGTCTTGCAAACAAGATGGCACCGTTACTACCTTGATATACTGTTTTATATTTTTCGATAACTAACTCAACACACTTATCAACTAATCATTTTGAAAATATATTAATTACACTTACTATTACAAAATAATTTTGTTTAAACTCTGATTTATTAACATAAATTATTTTATTTCTCTACAATATTGACGCACTTCGCGATCACGCATAACCAACAAAGTTCGGTTAGTTCGCTTCGCATAATTTCCAAAGCACTAATTCTCATTTTTCCTAAGAAATTATACTAGGTAAGAGAAGAAAACGGAAAAGGTTTTATAAATTATACCTAATTAATTGTTAACCGATTTTATGTTGATTTTAAATTACACTTGAAACAATAGGATTTGTTTAGTATAAACAAAATAAACATTTGCTTACACTTTTTAACAGCAGACATGAGTAAAGAAAGCGTTGGTAAAAAGCCGCCTTGAATTATTTTTCTAAAACGGCTGAAACTATCTTCTATTGTTTTTACTTCCAGCTAAAGTGCCCTAAAAACAATTTGTTATTTGCTGACTTAGGAGAATTTCACGGTTCTCGTGACATTTGAGAGCAGCAGTATCATAGTAAAAGGGCCGCCATTTTAGAACGAGAAATGATATTTTAATTATAACACATGAAAGCCTAGCACTTTAGATACAATTTAAGTCGTAATTGATTATCATTGGTTAGTAATTACAAGAGAGAGATACAATAAATAGGTGTAAAATTAAATAAATGAAGATATCCCATAAATATTCAGTACATGGTTATAACAAAAAATAAATACTTTATTGAAAATTAGGTTAAATGACACCAAACTATCAGTGCGGGCGGAAATCTGAACATGTGTTGACATATACAAAAATCGTATACGATTAACTTTAAAACAGAGCAAGACGTTTACCTGCTGTGTGTTTTTAGAACGTTTTATATCAAATTCTTCATTTTATTAGAATTTGCAATGTTAAAAATCTTACATGATCTATTGACATTGTACTAGAAGAATAAGCAACTACGCCACTGTAATATAATCACAGCTGTACAATGTCCCAAAAATATTATGAAGATACTGTTAATTCAAAATTAGAAAATAAGCATGCTGTTGAAAGGTAAATGTTCAATTTCTTGTGTAAGTTTACTATTTGCAAACATTTCAGAGTGTCTGAGCTGGTTCGAGTCAGGTTAGTTGAATGTGGGTGGCGAGACCAAGTGCGTTTGGCCTGTCGAAAGTTATCTGAAGAAAACGATCGCATAAATACTTTTGATGAGCTGATTACTGTGGTTACTCCCAGTGCTAGGGCTATGGTACCTGATTCAGTCAAGAGGGAACTATTGCATGAATTAGAGTTGATACTAACAAATATTGATAAGTTACCTTCGAAGAAGCCCTAATTTGTTTTACATTAATCATTATGAACTGTGTGAAATAATTCTATGTCTAACTTTGACTCGTACTTAACAGGTATTGAAATGTTCCAGTTTTCATTAATGAATAAAATAATTGTATGACTAAGGCAGTAGTGTAATAATATTAAAGAACAAATTGAAAGACATAATAGAGTAATTAAGCAAAAGCTTTGTCTTTTATTGTTAGTACTAAAAAAGCGTACTAAATATTACAAAATACCGATATGTTGTGTATAAAATTTTATGCTACAGTTCATCTTTAATATTTTCGTCACAGTTGCATTTGGGATCCTTAGAGTCTTTTACCAATTCCATATCATCAAGAACTTCAATCTTATTAACAATCTTCTTGTTAAATTCATTTAACAAATGGATGTGGTAACAAAATATATTTTTTGGTAGCAGATTTTTGTTGGCAAAGTCTTGTCCTGCCTGTGCTATTTTTTTAGCCTCTTCATCATTTTCCTTGGCCCATTTAATTTTCTCTACTAAGTCTGAAAGATCTCTTTTGATGGGTATATAATGAACATTTGGAATCAGTTCATTATAAAAATGCTCGTAGTATTTGGACTCTTGTTTCAACAGTAGAGAACCACCTGCTAAAAGGTATGGCAATCGATAAGCTGCCACAGTTCCATCAATATTTATTTGATATTTGTACTATAACAAAATGTATATGCAATCTGAAATGGAGCAAACACACTAATTACTTACATCAAAGAAATTGAAAAATGAGATATGTTCAGTTTTAGGTCCATATTTTTCTTCCTCTGCTCGAAAAAAGAAGAAATTTGTAAGCGAAACATTAAAAAGATCGGGGTATTCGCGTGATATGTCTATTAAATGTAATCTTTCACGATTTGAGTCTCTTCCTCTCCAGATAGCTTTGGGAATTCTATTTTCCCAACTTTTTTGGGCATTTCCTTGTACAGACAACATATCCAACATTACCCTAAAATA
This sequence comes from Limonius californicus, assembly GCA_014611495.1. Lineage (NCBI taxonomy): Eukaryota > Metazoa > Arthropoda > Insecta > Coleoptera > Elateridae > Limonius > Limonius californicus. The sequence goes on along the minus strand of JABXWE010000767.1, from coordinate 10,274 downwards.
TTACGAACTTATAATATCTGTAAAGTACCTAGATTTGTTTGCTAAACCATTTCATGCCATACAGGGTGTCTATTTAGATCTTTTATGATTTAAAATGCTAAGTTGTAGAGAATTGTGTTCTGCATATTCTAAAATGGTACAGTATATTACTAAATTTTTAAATCAATAGAAGATTGATAGAATGGTATAAGGCTATGAGGGTGTACATATTATTATTTCTGTATTATTCCATTGTTTGTGAAAAATATTTACAAAATTTGTTGCTATTCTTTCATATAATAAAGCTAATTAATTTGAATTTGGTGAAAAAACTTATTGGGGTTCTGCCTTCAAAATTAGTTGGTCACTTGAAACATAACTTGACATAATACACAGCAACACTTGCTGCTTTACTACTTTCAAATAAGTTTCACTTGTGGGATGTCAACGAAGAAATGGCAAACTGAAGTTTTCAAGGAGACTCAAATCTCTCTCTACTTTTCCTAATTAAAATAAATGCCTACCAGTAAGAAATTAACTAAAATAGGTTTAGAAAAACGCCTTGGAACATATTTGCATAGTATGTAATAGCACATCTAATGTGACATAAATTTATATAGGTAAACAAAATGTTCACATTGTGATTAATTTCCTCAATAACAAGATTACGCCTATTGTAGGTTTTTTAATGCTCAATCCTGATTTTCTACTTTTTTTTATTAATAAATGTTTATATTTTATCATTCTTCTCTTTTTTCTCAATATGCAAGTAGTAATCCACATACCCAAAAAATGACAATCTACTTTTTATTTTTATATTTTTTCATTTATGCAATACTCTAAATGGTAAATGAAAGAGTATTATACAAAGGCTACCACTTTAACCAGGCATTTAAAATAATTTTGCTTTTTTGTTTTTATGACATATTCCGAAATATTGAGTTAACTATTCACATTGGATATGGAATAATTTAATAGACTTAAATTATTAAATAATGTTTGATATAAAAATTTTGAGAGCTCAGTATGTTATGTTTTAATTGATTGAGTAATTTGAACTTCGAATATCAGTAAACCTCTCTGCTATATTAAAACTATTTAGCTTCTCAAGTACACAGTATAGCAACAAATGCTGTTTTATAAGTTGATACAAACTATAGACTATTGCAAAAACAATAAAGTTTAGACCCCTACATCTAATCTTGTATCAAAGAGGCATTAAAAATGTAATTGTTATTATTATAAACATAAGCTTAGATTGTTTTGGCTCAAACCAGCACACTGCATTTGGAAATTAATTGTACATTACCTTAATTAATTGTCTTGCAACTTTTCCTAATACCACTTCTCTGTATTTTGAATAATAAAGGAGATTAAAACCTCCGACACTACATAGACATCCTGCATAGAAAAGTTACAATACACACCTTCCCATATTTTCCAGTGTTGATTCAGTAATATCATATGTGGGTAGTACAATATCAAAACTATCGGAACTACCACACCAAGAAAAAATTGGAAAGCTATCTGTAAAGTCTTTCACTAAAGGCCAGTCGCCAAGATTTACAAAAAATTCTAAATTAGGTAATATAATTTTTCTGCTTAAAGAAAGTAAAATACTGTCCATGAACATTTTAAAGCCAACATACTTTCCATAACATTTTCTATAAATCTTACTGCTTTTGATTACATAATGACACAAACTAATTGCACCAGGGTTATCATACTTTGTTATTATCTGTAAAATAAGAAACATTTAATTTTTACATTTTTAATATCGAATTAGCAAATACCTTCTGTCTTAAACTATCAAAATTAATAAGTTCAAATCTACTAAGATCACTAGTGATTTGTTTAGGAATGGCTCCACATTCCCATTCAAACAGCCATTTATTTAGATCTTTTGCTGGACACTTGCAGTCTTCGGGATAAACAATACTTGTAATTACATACGGAGATTCTGATACATGTTTATCTTTATATTTAATACTAATTGTTAAACTTTCACAAATTTCATACAACTTATAGCGAATTATGTATGAGCAATCACCAGTATACAAAGTGTTAGTCCAAATACGACAAGAATGTTTCCGTTTTGAAACACCTTTAATTTCAACATCAAATTGGGTTTCAGTACAGCTACAAAAAAAATTATTTTGTAAATAATTTGAATTGTACTGTAAAATTTTATTATACTACCTAGTATTATTGTCAACTGCTTGAATAAAAAAATATCGAGCAGGCATTGTAATAATGGTAGGCTGAAGACCAGGCCCCCAAATTTTAAATTCATTCTCTAAAAATTCACTTTTAGCAAAACCTACGTTTAATATTACTAGAGAGCAAATAATTATAATTTTAAACATTTTATATAAAAAAAAAAGCTGTATTAAAAACAAAAAATAATGATACTGTAAGGTTACGTATTATGCAAATTCTATTGAACTACTAGGTATAGATCTTTAGTATTTTATAGTTCAAACGACTTTAGAAATAGTCCAAACGTATTAGGTTTACACGTGTGAAATTATTGTGATATGAATATTTTGTAATTTAAATCATTAAAAATGGGAAAAAAGAACAAGGCAGGTTCAGATTTAGGTCGGTCGTTAATAAAAGACCGTTTTGGAGGACCGAAAACGAAAAGATTCGTAGGAGACAATTCCATGGTAAATTTTTAACCTTAAAATGTTAAATTTTGATAATTAATTTTCTATTAATTTAGTTACACACTACTGAAATTCAAGACGGCTATGATTGGGGGCGTCTGAATTTGCAGTCAGTCACTGAAGAATCTTCTTTTCAAGAATTCCTGTCAACAGCTGAACTTGCTGGCACCGAATTTCAGGCTGAAAAATTAAACATAAAGTTTGTCAATCCGAGGTCAAATGTAGGCCTATTAACTGATGATGAGAAAGCCGTTGCGAGAGATGCGCACGAAAAAAATAAAGAACTGATTAAAATTCCTAGAAGACCCCCTTGGAACTCGGAAACAACAGGGGAGGAGCTTCAGCAGAAGGAAAGAGAGCAGTTTTTAGAATGGCGTCGATCATTAGCCCAGCTTCAAGAAGACCAAGGAGTTTTGCTGACGCCGTTCGAAAAAAATTTGGAGTTTTGGAGACAACTTTGGCGTGTGGTGGAAAGAAGTGATGTTGTGGTGCAAATAGTGGATGCCAGAAATCCTTTGCTGTTTCGTTGTGAAGATTTAGAAGCATATGTGAGGGAAGTGTCAGATAACAAGATGAATTTACTTTTAATCAATAAAGCTGACTTTCTGACTGAAGAACAACGTCAAGCGTGGGCAAGTTATTTTGATGCAATTGGTGTAAATGTTGTATTTTTCTCTGCAGTATTAGCTGCTGATGAATTAGAAAGTATAACAGAGGATAATGTAAAGAGCGAGATGAATTCAGAAAATAAAGCAGACTTTTCACCTTTGGAAGAAGAACCAGAATCTAATGATGATTCAGAACCAGCTTTGGAAGAACTTCGGGGTTGTGTTGATAAATTGGAAAAAGCTGTTGAAAACAGTGCAAAGCAGTTGGACCAACTCACATTCAAAATTGAGGAAATTCTCAGTCGAGAAGAATTGGATACCACTGTTAGAAATTGCAGTAAAATTCTAACACGTGATGATTTAATTACATTTTTTAAGGCATTTCATAAAGGATTGAAAGTTACAGCAGGATTAACAACTATTGGCTTGGTTGGTTATCCAAATGTAGGTAAAAGTTCTACAATCAATGCTTTGTTAACTGTTAAAAAAGTGTCTGTATCGGCAACCCCAGGGAAAACTAAGCATTTCCAAACATTATTCTTAGACAAAGACATTCTTTTATGCGACTGTCCAGGTTTGGTGATGCCTTCGTTTGTTTACACTAAAGCTGAAATGATTGTTAATGGTATATTACCAATTGATCAAATGCGAGATCATGTACCTCCGATTAATTTGGTTTCCAGTTTAATACCACGACATATCCTTGAGGATAAATATGGGTTTATGTTGCCTGCACCGATGGAAGGTGAAGATGAAGACCGATCTCCAACAGCTGAAGAACTGCTTAATGCTTATGGCTGTAAGTATTTACATCAATTTGTTAGGGTGTTTAACATCCCTATTTTCAGATAACAGAGGATTCATGACAGCCAATGGGCAGCCGGATAATCCCAGATCAGCACGCTACGTACTAAAGGATTTTGTTAATGGAAAATTGTTACATGCGCTTGCTCCCCCTGGAGCTGATCAAAAGCTATATCATACGTGGCCAGAAAGACAAAAAATCATAAATACAAACAGAATAGCCCCACCTCGTGAAGTTCGTGTTGTTAAGGTGAGTTTTTTTTTTCTGTTGTCAAGTACTCCTAACTTTAATATCATGAAACTTTTCAACAGCCAAATAAGATGACGACAGAAGATGTAGACAGCATGTTTTTTGGTTCCTCTTCTCAAGGAGTTCATGTGAAGGGGAAAGCTGGATTAGTACCTACAGGAAGGTGTGTGATTGATTTTATATAGTAGAATAGTGTTTAATATTTTTTTTACGATTTTAGTCAAACCGAGGCACAAGTATCCATGGAGAAACCTTGGAAAAAAATTAATAAACATCAGAATAAAAAGAAACGTGAGAAACTAAGGAGAGTGTATGCTCATTTAGATCAACATTAATTGTTTATATTGCACAAAAATAAATATAAAAAAATGTAATATTTGTACAGAATTATTTTTTAATTTAGTTTTTCGAGGAACATTTTTTATTCTAATTAACAAAACTAATTTCAGTTTTGATAAACTTAAATTGTGTATTGGCTGATTACGAATGTTTAAAAATTGTCCTAAATAACGCAGCGCATATGGATAATTTGCTGTGTCAATAAATTATTTAGAGTATATCTCTTGTTTGTTCAAAGGAAATGGATTCGAATACATACAATTTGTTTACAAGTACCAAGAAAATAGTAATTAATGAAGTGAATTATTTTTATGAAGAGACAAAGTTTGATAATTTCCACATCCAAAACTAAGATGAATAAAAAACAATTGTGAGGAAAAGATATGCTAAGGACTAAGTTAGTTTTAGTATTGATTGATTTCAATTGTATATTTTGTAATTAATATTTGGTTCTTTGAAATTATATACTATAAATTTAAATTTTGTTCTTTATATCGACTCCTATATTGCAATTTTATGGGTAATTTTTTTATGTATCATAATGATTTAGAATATATCTCTAGTTTGCATTTGCTATACCAATCGATTAGAATTGATTTAATTTTTTTGGTTCAACCACTAGTCCTATGTTATGAAATGTTTTTATATTTTGAAGGTTTATTTATATAAGAAAATGAATCAATTTTGTCAGCGGCAATTTTTTTCTCATTTTACATTACTATACTTTTCAATTTTATTTATACCAAATGACATTGAGCTTGTTTACAAATTTTAATACAGTCTTACTAAAGCCAATAATTTTCATGTAGACAAAGGGGGTTCGTTTTCATATCAAAAATTGAGATCAATAAAAAATTTGTGATTAAGACATGCTGAAAACTTGCATCAAAGCTCTTCTCTTGGCAGATAGGTATGTATTTTCTGTGAAATACTGCTTTCTTTAATGCATAATTACTATTAACAATATAAAACTAACTATTTAACCATAAAAGAATCAAATACGAATACAATAATTTAACGTATGTTGATATTGATGAAGTTTTACAAAAAGATTACGTTTTTATTGTTATATAATACACATGCTTATGGAAGATTCATATAAATAATTTTATGTAGCTCTCTGTAACTTTTTAAAACCAAACCGAAACCACAATTAAAATCATATGATGCAGTTTTCCATACGGCCATTTACATTGATTGAATTACACCGATTGTAGTTTATATTGTTTTGGAAATTAGCCCTTATTTCATGCACAATATAAGTAAAACTAAAATAATATAAAAACTAAGATTACAGTAAATATTAATTACTAAACATAATCCACAAAGGTTTTAAATTGTTAAACAAAGTTTTCAATTTGATCAAATAAAACTAATTTCAGAAAATCAATTAAATACAATGCTATGCAATATGGGCCGTTCACATTTCTCTTCAAAATCGTGCAGTACTTCATCGATGTCATTATCCAAGTCTTCACATTTAGCCAGCTGTAAATAAGAACTAATTAATTTTTAATTCAAAACATTAAGAAAACATACCATTAAGCACATGTCACTAATTAAAAAGGCCCCAATTGTAGCTTCTTCTAAATTGTCCTGAATGTCTATATTAATAACATGCACTATAGAATTATCCGACGGAGTTCTACTTTCCATAAATTCCAATACTTGATCATAAACACGTTCTTCACACGTTATTAAAATATCAAACTTATCCGAGCATTCTTGAAATCTCTCTGGGTGAGTTTTTATTCTTCGATTTCTATCTAAAGTGTGTAGGAGACCATTTTGGGTGTATCTAAATATAAGTCAAGACAAACACCTGCCAAAATGGATCAAAAATTCACAATTTAAGTTAAGGATACAAAGTTTTATCTTTCGATAACAAATCGTGATATATTTCGTCATACGAAACTCCAAAATCATAAACATTTGGTTTATCAGCTGCAGACCCTGGAATTTTAACTTTATCCCCTGTACCATAAGATTTAACATAGAAGCCCTTTTTCGCAAGAAATGCGTGTGCTTCCATGCTACGATTCATATTGCTCGAACATATTACCGCTATTCTTAAATCGCTTATGAGGTGTTTGTTGTTTATAGCCATTTAATATTTTACGCACTTAATTAACTAGAAGCACCTGAGTTACCAAAATGTGTGTAAGGGACGCAAATACCGTAATTTTGGTTTGTTGGGAGAGTTCAAAGAAAAACCTAACCTAAAATACAACAAAACAATTAGGACTACAAATCGTAATATACACGCGAAACGCAGGTGTTATTTAAATAATTTCGTTTGATTGTGTTATGTGTATTAGTGCTTGCAAAATAAAAGGATCTTTTTTGAATTTACGACCTAATCAACGTGTCAAAAATTGTCAGTGTTGTTGGCAGTATTCTTCCAAACGGTTGCTTTATGTGTACCAAATTGGCAGCGCTGATCGTACCAGTGCTAAATTTTCAGTACCTACCAAAAATTATTGCTATATTATTTTTTTATAGCATATTATCAAACCAATATAATAAATGGTATTAAATGCATTATGTAAAGGTTATTATCATACAGAGCAGGTAAATCTGTACCCACATAAATTTACAGTTTAATTTTCTTACGACTGTTGAAGTTAAAGTTATGTTAAAAGTATGCAACCATTATTGGATTTTTATTCGAACGTTATAATAAAAAGAAGCGTTACGTTCTTCTTCTTCTTCCGTCTTCTAATTAGGCTTTCGCCTGTTCCTTCTTCGGTTTCTTACCTGTTTATGTCACGTTCAGGTTATCGCTCCACCTTTCTGTTTTAATGAAAGTAGCATTAATTTATAAATTTATAAGATTGAATTTTTTATAATTAGAAGTACACTTGCAAATATAGCTGTACAAAGCGTATAATAATTACTATACATATGTAATGTCAACATTACATCGCAAAAATATACGAAAACTCAATAAAAACAATAAACATATTAGTTAATAGCTTTCTTAATCGACTATAGTGTATACTAGAATAATGGTGTTCAAACTTCTATGCATGTGGACCTATTCAGGGGCGGTATTTTTAAAATTATATTAAGTTTTCCGTTGTTAATGGAGTTATTTAATTTAATAACGATTCAATTGTAGAATATTTTTTTAAATTTTAAATTTGGCGCCTTGCAGCGCTCTGATGATAGGAAGGGGTAGGAGTGCTAACGTTGATTGAAGTATTAACCTCAAGGTTTATTAACTCTTTACTTTATTAACAGTAGTTAATAAACCTTGTATTAACCTAACCTAACCTAACCTAACCTAATACTTCAATCAACGGTGTTTTAATCAAGGAAGACTATTGCTGGGGTTGTTTATAATGTGCTGGCGAAGGTAACGGACGTGTTTATTAGGTAGGAGCATTAGTAAACGCGCGTTCTCACGGTTCGATTTTAGTTGATCAACTTTAGTGGATCAACTAAAATCGAATGAAAATTGCTGTGAGAACATACATTTCAACTTTTGTCGGTCAACTTAAGTTGATTCCACAAAAGATTGACCCATTCAAACTTTATCGTTCAAGTTATGAGTCAACCACTATCTTTTAGACGAGTTGAAACGCATTTGAAGCGTGTGAACATTTATCAGTCAAGTTGAATCATTCGATTGTGTTGCGTTCTGCAGTCTGCTTGCTGTTTTACGAGATATTATAGTTTTATTATAAAATGAGTTTAAAGTAGTCGGAAAGTACTATGTTCAAATTTATAGAACTTTATCATAATCATAAATGTCTTTGGTACCATAGACTGACAGTTATAAAAATAGAGATGCTAGAGAAAATGCATTACGTGTTATGGCGCGGGAAATGGAAATAGACGGCCTTAATGTTCCATAATTCTTGAATCAGTAAATCAGTAATATCTTGCACACCTACACGGACGATTTCTCTAGTTGGCGCCATTTTATTTCACTAGTCGATTCAATGTTTACGCTTGAAATGTACGATGTGTGTGAACCAAAAACTTGACCGATTTTAGCTGATCCACTAAAGTTGATCAACTAAAATCGAATCATGAGAACGCGCCTTAAAGTTTTAGAAGCGTTCAAGTGTTTTTTAGTCGTACTTAAGAACGTTTATAAAGCCCTACATAATTAAGACTAAATTAATTTAGAAAAACCATTGCGTTTAATATACTAGAAACTGACTGCTCAATCGTACGTTGTCGGTTAACCGACGACGAAGGGGCAGTGTTTTTTGGAAACTTTCTATCAAGTCGAAAAAGGTAAAGAATTCTGATGTTGGATGGAAATTATAATTATATACAGCTTGACCAATATAGCTCAAATCCTGGCCGTGAATTGCACACAAGCAAGGTAGCTTAAACTGCGTTAATATTTCATCTCATTTCGGCATGTTTTGTTTTTCTTCTTTGTTTATGCATTTCGCGGCTTCAGCTGAGTTGGTCGATCTGTACATCATGGATTCATTGACAGCCTTTTTGTCCCACTGCTGGGCATCGGCCTCTTCTCGGCCACGTGTTTCTCCTCAGCGCTTAGGCAGAAATACGGGGACCTACGGTTTAACGTCGAACCCGAATGACAGAAATTCCAGAGCAGGTTTTTAGCATTAAGATCCCACAGTTGCAAGCCGGATTGGAAATTGTGTATGGTGGTTACAACAGAAACAGCGAAGTTTATCAAAATATGAAAAATAACAAAAAAATTTTTACATTTTAATGAATTGATGTAAAAAACTTTCAAGCTCCACGTCCACGCAACGGTACCAAATTTGAAAAAAATTACTAGGTGATTTAGGAGTTAAATAACCTCAGCTATACGTGTTTATATGTAAACTTGAATTTTGTCAAAGCATGTTAAATGTTAAAGTATTATTGATTATTATGTATATACTAGAAAAAGATCTTTCTCGGTCTTACAAAGCCTAAAAACATATTTGAATTCAATAATGTCTCAAAAGGAGGCGGCTGTGGGCTAAAGTTTAGTGCGTTAGACTTCTACCCTGAAGGTCCTGGGTTCAATTCCCAGTACCGGAACATCGGATTTTTAACGGCCGTTCTCCCTCGCAAGGCAATGGCAAACCAGCGAGGTATTCTGCCTAGTAAATCTTCTCTGGAGTAGAAGTGATTAAACTTGCCGTGGTTCGGAGCCAGTGTTGGGTAGTAACTAAGTAAAAGTAACTCGATACTAGTAACTAGTTACTTTTCAGTAACTTAATAGTAACTTAATTACTTTTGTGTTTTCAGTAATTGTAACTATAACACGTTACAATTATTTAGTAACTTTAGTAACTGATATGACAAGTTACATTTTCATGCTACAAATGTAAAATATTTTAAAATGTTCGGTTTTTAATGCGTAGTATTTAAGAAATTATACCTGAACCTGAAGAATTTGTTGAAATTTCGAATGCTTTAGTATGCAAATGCTAATACCGAACACAGGAATACCTTCTTGTACTTAGTCGATAATAAATAATATTTGATGGATCCTATTTGGGCGGTGACAGCTTTTTCCAGTAATCTTTAATCCTTTAACAACTAGAAGCTCTCTGAGCAGGTATGCGGATTACTGGGAAGTACATTCCTAACGCCTGTGCGCAGGTTGGGGGTGTCCAATTCAGACGAAAATACATTCACCGT